>JXTB01000027.1:1248622-1286435 GCA_002914805.1 Parasponia andersonii
TAAATTAGTAATGATATAGAAATATATTGTTACCTTGCAAACCCATTGAGAATTGATGCTATAAATGACGTTTTGCTAACTGGATTAGCATAGGAATATGTCAAATCTGGATTGAAGAACTTAACACATATTAAATTCGGAAGATTAATATGTACAGAGTAAATTTTTGGTTACTGGAGTGAATTTTGCTGTAGCGTTGCTGCAGCAACGAAACCCAGATTTGCAACCAAGGAGGATTCATTTATCCCAGCTTATCCATACCACTGATTTACATTCACTTGATTAGATCTCAGTATTTTCTACTTATTATTTACATTCCTGTTTGCATTTCTAATATTTGCCATTTGATTACAAATCTCTATTTCTCATTCATTAATCCAGCACATTTAACATTTAGTTTTCGCATTTAATTTTAGTACTCAATCCCTGTGGAGACGATACTCACTCACTACTATATTACTTGTTTCGACACGTGCACTTGCGTAGCTATGATAAAATCGACAACACAACCTGTCAGCGTTAGCTTCAGCTAACTTGGAGGCCAGCTCCTCGTGCCTAACCCCCTCGACGCTCAGAGCATGAGCTGTCGCACTGCTAACCCTAGCCTCATCCAGACTCTGATACAGGTTGAAGTTCGCCCTCAACGCGGCAAGGGTGACCTCGCTCTACTCGGCCGTCGCAGCTCAGGCATTTAGCTCCTCGGTCAGCTCCCTAACTCGAGAGGAGTAGAAAGACTGGACGGTGGCTAGCTGTAGAATACAAGAAAGCAAGGTCAGCATTCAGCATGGATGCTGAAAAATATGGAAGTGGTGGCCAGACGAGCTAGACCTGCGCAATGCTGCAGTTAGCGATGAGCTCAACATTCTCTAGAGAAAGTGCCTCTAGTTCGAACTCCACAACTGGATCCTTTCCCTGGGCATTGCCCGCGTCTGAGGAACGCGACTCCGACCTACTGACCGTGAGGACACCGTGTCCCTCTACTAGATAAACTCTAGTGGCTTCTTCCGACGCTCATGAGGCGGAAGAGATAAGGACAGTAGGAGGCAGGGCGTCGCCGAGTGCACTTTCGGCGACAATAGAGGGCGACGCATCCTCAGCAGAAGAGGTCGCGGTGACTACCGCTACATCAGCGGTTTCAGCTGCCGCCCCCTTTGGAGCCCCGCCTGAACATGATTTTTCGGTCTTGTCTTGACCAACCCCTCCTGACGGGCCACCGCGTGCAGACCTTCTCCTCCTCATGAGGGTCAGCATGGCCTCGTCGTCTTTACTGCCATAATAGGGGGCAACTCTACCCCTCTTCCCCACCAGGCTTTCTTTCCCTTCAGATAAGTCGGCCTCGCGACCCCGCTTTGCCGGGATAGGGGGAGGGGAAGACAGCCGAGATTTCAACCTTGTACCCCCTCTACTGAGCTCAGCAATCTCCCCACGGAAACGGGTGGCACCGGATCCTGTTCCTGCCTTCGAGCCAAAGCTGGGGGCAGAATAAGTCGGCACAGAAGGCTCACCGGGTAGGCTCGAAGGCACCCTCTTATCATGCACAATCTTTATGGCCGGTGCCTCCCGGATTAGAGCCTGCCCACCTCGAGAGTTAGCACTACTGGTGTTTCATCCCCGGTCATAAACAGACCCTCTAGGTCGTCGTCTAAACCTGTTCTTAGGATGACAACTCCTGAGGCCTCATCCTCTGAGGACACCACCAAACACCGACTAGCGGGGACCTTGGGGTGAGGCTTGTGCACAGCGGTCTTCCCTTTGACCGGGGAGGAGTCTGCCGAAGGGCCTACGTCCAAACCTGTAAAGGGTAAGCAACATGGTTAAAATGCAGCCATGATCTGACCGACGGATCCCAAAGATACAAAAATGAACTCACCCTTAGCCCTCTTAGGGGCGGCGGTCTCCTCCCTGCGGAACCTAGCACACTCCTTAGCCACGAGCTTCACCGCCTCTTCGAGCTCGTAACTAGTCGGTGCCGCCAAGTCGTTGGGACCCGCCAGCTGGCTCGAGATTGTGATCTGACGGCCCACCATGGTGATGCGACCTTGCTCATCCCGGCGGAACCGGTTCAGGGCAGAGGCGTCAAGCTAGCTCCGAAAGTGCTTGGTGATGACCCACGTGTATAGTGGGAAGAGGAGGTATGAAACCATCTTTGGCATCATATTCATCATATGGGGATTCAGGATAGCCTGGATGTGTTAGCAATCCCCGGAAGACCCGAAGAGGATGATTCCCTCTAGCTCCCGGAGTCGACCCACCGACAGTCGATGCTCAAACTTGTTCTCCTCCACGGAGGGTGTGCAAAGTAAAACGTCATGAGTAAAAACGGACGAAATATGTACAGACCTAAAATTCATGACTCAGTACTTACTTTACAGAAAGGACAAGGGGATTTGAAAATGCTCTCAGTTCACCCAGGGAAAGCACCATTCCCCTCCAACGGTGTATATCCTGGAATGAGAGTCTCACTGCTTGTCCGACCTCGGCAAGCCCCAGAAGATGTGGTGCCCTGGGAGCGGCTGGAGATAGAAAGTGGGGTAAGAGCCTCTTTTGAGGATGAGGATAAGCTTATAAGCATAGAAAACCACTTCCAGATCAATATGCATGTTGAGGAGGATAGACAAGGCAGAAAGCCCCAACAGGATCATGATTCCGTTAGCATTGAGCTGTATCGAATGAATCCCCATGAGGCTAAAGAACTGGTGGACTAAGGGAGGAAGAGGAAACCGCAACCACTCCAGATGCCTCATTCCTAGAACGATGGAGCATTCTGGAGCAGAGAGGTAAGGGTACCAGTCCGCCGGGCCGTCGACCCTCTCTAAAGTGACTCCATCGGAGAAGCAGAGCTGCCTCCTCAACAACCCTAATTCGGAATCCGCGACGAAGCTGAGTTTCTGACTCAGATCCAGGGCCATCGTGTTAGATGCAGTCGAAAAAGACGAAAAGTTCTAGAAAAAAGGAGATGCGGAAACCTTGGGATTTGAGAAAACTGAAATACTTGGAGATTTTGGTAAAGTAAGAAATGAGCGTAAATGCGGCTTTTATAGAGGGGAAGCCGAAGAGTTTTTCCTGGAGGAGGGTAGGACAAGGAAGACGGAAGCGTTAGAATTTCAAATTTTGAAAAAATTGTGACACGGGATGGCGTGCCTCCACGTCGGCAATTGCAGAGCCACATGTATCCCTAAAATTGGAGGAGCGGAGAAACAATTTCTCCACTTGATGGATACAAATCCATCAAATAGGGAAATGGGGGTAGTTGTGGGACCCGTTCCTAAATCATGCACTATGTGGACGATTAAGTGGCAGAACAGGTCATAAACGGGGCACACCATCTAACACGTGTCCAGAGTGACCAATTAAAGACCACACAAGTCGCACGTGGTACTGTATAGGCCCATGGGTTGTTCGAGGCTAGGGTCGAACCCATCCCAGACCCTGGATGGACTCGGCCTAGTCCGATTCTTATCTCGATAGCTGGGGGTCAGGAGCCTCAAGGGTCTTCCACTAGAGTATAGTTGGAAGCAACTCACAGCTCAGAACCAGACAGAGCATTTAATGCGATCCTGGGTAGGTGTACGCATTGGGCAAGTCGTCCTGATAGAACGGCGGCTTGTCAAAATCTCACCCCGGACAGGCTGGAGTCATAGGGGACGACTAAAAACAGGCTATGACGATGCAAGAAAGGTCACGGTAACCATGACCCCTGATTTCTGGAGTAAGTCATGATGGAAAAAGATACTCGTTCCTGGGATTGAGAGCCAAAAATCTCCCAGTCCCAGGATCATATATATATAAGCCTTGTTTCCTCTCAAAAAGGGGAGAGATATAGAGAAGAGACAATACAATATACAGAAAACATTTTTATAGAGAAAAACGAAACTCTTGTTGTTCCATCTCAGGGATAAATCATTGACTTAAGCATCGGAGAGTCTTTGCAGGTGGCCACCCCTACCTCCCGGTCTCAGCCTGAAGCTAAATTTTCCGGGATAGCAAGGACTCATGGACAGTTGGTGAATACCTCGTCAGCAGTTCAGAGACACGTGGACCACTGGTAAGAACCGATCCAACAGTGAGGAGTGTGATACGATGATTACGAGATGAAAGTCTTCCAAGACACAAAGTACACAAACCTAACCAAAATCGTTATTTTCTGAAAAATATATTCTGATATATTAATATCTTATTTTTAAAATTCTACAAATTAATACTATAATATTTAAGTTTTCAAATTAATAGTCTGACATTTATAATTCCGACATATTAATACCTTGATTGTTTTTTTTTTTTAAAAAAATTTATACCATGGGTAAGTTAAAATATGCAAATAACCTTTTTTTTTTTTTTACCTCTTATTCCATTTAAAATTTTTTTTTCTTGAATGAAAAGTTAAATAAACTAATCTTATTAATGTTCAATAAATTTTTATTGAGTAAATGAGGGTACAACCTTCTTTTTATAATTAAAATCAATTAATTAAGTATTAAAAGTATAAATTTGTAGAGATTTCAAAGAAGAGGGTATTACTTTGTAGAATCTAAAAGCTAGCATATTGATTTTTAGGAGTTTAAAAATGAGGTATTAATTTACAGAAATTAAAAAATCAGAGTATTAATTTATAAGAATTCAAAAAATAGGAAATTTTTGATAAAAAAATTAAAAGTCAAGATATTTTTATGTCATTATCCTTTTAAAATTTATTGCAAAAATTTACGAAATGTCTCTCGTACTTGTATTTTTCTCTAATTATTTCTAAAAACTAAAAGCAGTCTCCAAGAGTAATCACAAACGGCCTTTTGTATCTTGGACGACTTTTTAATTGTATCTCAATATTAGTCCCCAATTTTCGCTTTCAATTTTAAAACTTGCTTTAAGCTGGTGTGTTTTTCCGGGAATTTTTATTTTATTTTATTTTCTTTAGATGATGATTGAAGTTAAATGAGGCTATTAGGTTGGTGTGTCCCCACTTTAAGATAAGATTGTAACATCCTCTATTATTGACATACTATTAGTAGGATTTTATAAACTTTTATTAAGGAAGTGTTACTTCTAAACTCATTTCAATAATTATTTCTATAAAAAGGCCAATTTGAATTTTTAATTTCTTTTAAACAAACTCAATATGCATTTGATTTTATTTATAAACGTAGTGTAGATCGATATATACATATATTACAAACAAAAGATAGTAAACATATACCACGCAAATAATAGTAAAAATGATTTTATTGGGAGATTATAAATTACACTAAATCACATAAACTAAGCCTTCTTATGTAGTCAAAATGTCCATATATACAGTACCAAGGCCAGGCTTTTGTTTCAATTCACAAACTCATCTACTTCTAACTATCATCATCTGTAATACAAGATTATTGTGAGTTACAACTCAATAAGTAATATATGAAATGTTGTTCGATGATGTGTACTAAATCTATAATCACGCTTTCTTAAATTTTTAATATAAACTATTTTATTTCGAGTCCCATTTATCCTGTGCATATTATTTGGTTCAGCATTATATCTACAAAACTTTCTGAACTGATAATATCTCATGGACACTCTTTCTGCCAACATTATAATAAGGCTCGTAACTAACTTTATTCCATAGTTACCCCAAGAAAGAAATAAGGTGCCCCTCACGTTATCTACTAATTATAAGGAGGAGGAAAACTAAAAGGTGGCAAACTCTAATTGATCCTAACATACCTGTCCATTTGTGGACTGCCACTAGGCTAACTCTAGGCCTCATTTGGTATTAAAAACCGTTATGTCGGTTGCTTTCCCAAACAATGGCGCATTCCTAAAAATTCTATTTCTTCAATTCCTCTTTGATAAAAAAATTTACTAACAATGTTACGGAATTTTGAAAAGAAAACTTTTTAATCTACTTTAAGCTTTCTTTCAAACATGTTTGGCCACATATTATATATAACTATATTTTGCTATATAGGTCAAGCATGTAATGCTGATAATAACATGTCCATGGTCATGCTTATAATCTCCGTACAAAATATAAAAGACATAACAGACTCACATACAGTATATGTTTTTTGTGTTGCAATTGAATATTTTACTCACCTGGTTTCGAATAGCTTTCTATATCTTTGCTCCCGAAATACTCTTTTCTGAAGGTGGTATAATTGACATGCTCCTAATATTTTACACATATGATACTAAAAGAAATTCTATAATTATTTTAGTTTTGCGATACACTAGATTTATTTATTTATTATTGTTAATTTTTAAGAACAGATACACTAGATTTATTATGCATGCAAAAATATGCGCAAAAAATATATATTATCATCAAATGATTTACTGTATATGAGAAACACACATGCTTTAGTTTCTTTAAATGATATTTCTCTATTATAGTACTAATTCGTGGACTACCACACTTATTAAAATATGAGATTATATATATATATATATAAGCTACAGTGTAGGCTAATAAATAAATCATATCTATATGTATAAAGGATATCAGCACAATCTTTATACAAAAGTATAGATAGTTATTGACTTATTTCTAATCCACAAACTAATATTCACAATTAAATTAGTATTTCCAAGGCAATCACAAGTTATGCGTCAAAATTATTTTTCAAACACTGATACAATACTACAAATATATTCACATATAGGTTTTTTTTTATAGTAGCCGTAAAGATAAGGAAATCAAGATACTAAATTTAATTTTAATAAAATTTTACCCAATTCGACCCCACATATAGACATAAATTCAATTTAAACCTTTCTCATATATATTAAGAAAATCACCCTAAGTTATGTAATAGTCAGATATGCCTTTTTGAACTCATGTCAACAAAAGTTAATAAAATAATTAATAACATGTATCTGTAAGCTTTCAAGGAATCATACTTCTAGAGTTCTAGGTGATTAGACTCTATAGGATACTTCAATCAAGGAATTAAATAAATGATCACGCATAACAAATAATAAATTTGAAGAGTTACAATATTAGAAATGTTTACCTTGTTGATGTACAGTAAGTTTTTTTTTTTCCCTACTATGATAGATTGACTTGTGCTCAATTAACTCTATATGAATTAGATATATATCAAATGGTTATGGAAGAAGAGAGATTGAAAGAACCAACAAGGAAGAGGAAGTTTTACTAGCAGTGATTTGTATCCACTACTGAAAAAGAGACATTCATGTCGGTTAAAAACCGCCATAATTAATAATTTCACAGCAGTTAAAAACTGTTACTAATATAAATACTGCTAAAAAATGACACTTTTAACTGTTGTAAAAGATAGATCAATTACGACAAATTTATAGGAACTGATGTAATTGATATATTCAACGATAATTATAACCATCATTAAATGTCTTTGATGGTGATCGATTACGGCGGTTCCGATATAACCACTGTTATTGATCCCATTTAATGATAGTTTCACGTGAACCACTGTTAAAGACCCACTCTAGGGGAATTTTTTTTTTCCTTCCCCTGAGTAATTTACAAAATTTCACACAATAAAAACTTGCATATAAACAATCTCATTCAATTTTTACAATATCTAGATTCAGATAAATTCATAAATAAATATATACGATTAAAGTTCTATAACATAAATAAATACAATACAATATGTGTACTACTACCACTTGTAAGTTAATTAACTTAATTCATTGTTAGACTAATCTATCTAACATACATAAAATTAATGAATTAGAAATATAACCTAATACTTGAGCATATTACTAAAACTTACAATATAATTCTGATGAATTATACCAATAACTAAGTCCAAGAACATAGTCTACTCAATCGAGACCAATCATAAATGATTGGTTATGGTTATGGTCCATTTTTTACGCATTTCATTGATGTCATGCACTAAATAAATGTTTTGATCGTGACACCATAAGTTTATAAATACAAATCAAATTTAGTAACTAAAAATGACAAGTATATGTGTGAACTTAAATACTTTTAGACAAGTAAAGTAAATTATCAAGATACTTATATTTGATCTAATATAATCTACCAGACTATTATTCTTCATCAAGTCTCGCATTATGCGCAAGACATAAAAACCACATTCTATATAATTGGGTTGAGATGGACATTATGATTATGATGAGAACTATATATAGGTAAAATATATAAACATCAATTGTGTACCTTAATAAGTTCATATTGTAATTGTTATAGATCATATCTTAATTGCATACCACCTTGGTCGTTGTCCCATTTTTTGCTTGTTCGCATTATATATTTGGAATGCACTAAAAGAAAACAAATGTCATATTACTAATGGATTAATTACATAAAAATATGTTAAGTATATTATATTATAAACTACACTAACTAATTTATGAGATTTTGAGTGTCCTGTTTTGGTTGTTGTCCAAGTAGATCAAAGAAATAAATATTTTCTTAGGCCACATTAATCACTATCAATATCCAATGTTGCTTATTCAAAGCAATGTAACCAATTATAACTACAAGAAAATATAAACAACTCAGCCATATAATATTTTAGTCAAAGAAAGATAATATTTACCTAAGATTATAAAGAGCTAATAATAGCATTCCTTTGCCTACTACATGGAGTCTTTATGCAAGATCACGAGGACGACTATCATTCTTTGCATCGGAAACTTTATATATGATTGAGGGATCAACAAATTGAAATAAGTGCAATCGTTCTAAACTCAAGAGTTCATGGTACAAGTACCTAATTAGAAACCAAAAATATATTATGTTACTATAAATTAAGAAAATATGCAATATATATATATAAAAAAAGAAAATATAGTAGTGTACTTACTTGATATATACCGAGATACATATAGCAAAAATCTCTTGGAGAAGAGAGAAATGTATTATGTCATCCATTGCCACATAAAATTGATGCTCCTTAATCCCGCATATCTCTTTTTCCATCGGTATTATAACATTGAAGTTAATGTTGAATTTTGACATTGTTGAATACAAAGATTTTAATGTTGGGCAGAGATAAGGAGTTTGTGTAGACAACTCCAAATACATAGGCCTAGTACTGAATGATGATGAAGAAACTACTTCTTTCTGTTGAGGATGAGTCACTACTTGTATAGACGGTGACACATTTTTCTTCATTTGTCACTATATTTTAATTAGTTAGAATAATGTATATTGTATTAAACTAGTTGAGTAAGAATTTTAGAATTTACCTCATCATTCCCAAGTAGTACTAGATACTTAGGCCAAGATACTAGTGTATCAATTACAGACATAACTAGAAAGATATCGACAGATAGAATAGGAATCAAGAGGACCGCATGCTTGTTAAACACCTCTTTGATTAAAACTCGAATATGATCCTTGCCTATATTCATCTTATGAACTATAGTTGCTCCAGTATTCACCATGAAACTAGCAGCAATTATCTCATTATCTGGTTCTGCCATCAATCTACACGGTATAAATTGCATATTGAATATTATAGTACAATTATATAGTATATATATAAAGAGATAGAAAAGTTACACTAGTATAATTTTTATCAAGATTGGCGTTGCACTATTATCTTCTATGTCAGGTATCATGACATAAAATTCAGGCTCTTCGGGATCATCAATATCTATCTCGACATTTCAACATCAATTTCGGGCTTATGGACACCAGCTTTTGAATTCTTTGTTTCAAGTGCACCGATAGATTTCAAAATTATGTTTTGAAACTTGTCAAATTTTTATTGCAATGTAATCTCTTACTTTTGGAGGCTTTCTTCGTACATTCTTTCTAAGTTACTAATTTTTTCCTCCCATAATTTGTCTCTTTGTCTTTCATAATGAAATTGGCATTTCTGGAATTCTTTTAACCCCTCACTAGGCTTGAACACTTCTTTTTGTACTACAAATTTACCTTTATCTCGAATACGACCTAGGTGCTTAGGAGTTCCCAATGCTTGAGTAAGAATATCATTGGATCCAAATTCAACGATCTCTTCTTTGTCCCATAGCTCATATAACATATCCTACAAAAGTAAACATATTATTTAGTTAATCAAATTTTCAGTTATAAATACCAGAGTACGTATAATAAATAGAACTTACAATTATTTCGCCTTTTTCTCTTATACTATCATCTACATATTCTCCTTTTGGATTTTATCTGGATTTTCTCCACAGCTTAACCCGCTCAACTGAAGGTACACTTCCTTCTTTTTCTTGTGTTTCTCTTTCCAATCTTGCAAAAGACTTAAGAGAAGTGTGGTGTGGATATTATTATTTTGGCCGTCTTTCTTGGATTTTTTTCTTAACTCTAGAAAGTTAGGATCCATTTTTGATGTAACAAAAGTTTTCCATTGTTCATCTGGGATGTAACAATTATTTGCTGGTAGAACTACTAATGCATCTTGATTTTTTGTAGTCTATACAACATCTTCAAAGCACCTTCTAACACATTTACTAGCCAATGATGACTTGTGGTCATACCATTTCTTACTCACCGATGACCACGAATAAGCTCTATTACCCTGACTATCAATTTCTAGGAATGTACTCTACAAAAAAATCAAATAAAATATGAATTAAGCCATATGGTAGCATAAACAAATAAAGTATGATATAAAATAAGTTAATAGATAACTTACTTTCAAGTCGTCCCATATGATAGTGTAAACCTCCTTTGGAACATTAGGCCAATCAAGTATAGTAATCGGAACTTTGGTAGGAGCTAACCAGCCAAGATATAACTCAAATCTTGGTGCCCATTGCCCAACTGGTTGGCTAAATGCATTCCATTCTAAAGGAACTAGTTCTCCCTTATTCCTCATTTTGATGATTTCTTTACACTATGTAGCCACTCTTTTTGCCTTATTCTTTTGATACTTTGTATGATCCTCATCTAAATGGTTTCCCATCAAGCTAAACAAATAAAAAAAAATATTAGTAAACAAAATAACTCTTATTAATCAATTTTTGCAAATAATGAAAATAAACACATAATACAACATATATATATATTTAATTCACCTTATATTATTTTGTCTCGACCAATATTAATTCATATACTATAACCATTATCCCAGAATATGACCCTATAGTTCTTTCTATAGTATCGAAACCATTAATATCTCCCAAAGTTATATTAATTGTGTTAAGCTCATCAAGAACTTTAACTTCAACAAGATCATCACTATGTCTCATGTTTCTTGATTCTGTGCAAAGTACTATAGACCAATCACTATCTAATGGGTCAGAAATATAAAATACTTATTTTACTTGTGAGGCAAACATGAAGGGATCATCTTTATGACCTACTCTCTATAGGTTAACCAACTTAAAGCTCAAATCATCCACTTTGATCCTATGATCACGTTTAAAAATTAGGATCCTAAATGCACACTAGTCGAGCTCTCATATCTCTTTTAGTACTCCATAGTAGGTCATATTTCTTTCAATAGGGTTCTTATCCTTAGCACTGGCAAAGTGTATAATTTGTGCAATAATACTAACTCCACTATTCTGATTGGCCCGCATATCATCACGAGACTTAGTGTTAAAATGTCGACTATTGATAACATATGCCTCATGCTTAGTAGGTATAATTGTGAGACCTTTTGCAATCTATTTCAATTCTTCAGATCCTTTAGTATTTGGATTGGTCAAATCAATTTCAAATTTAATTACAAAAAAAAAAAACAAAAAAAATACAAAAGAGCTCTTGTTAGTATGGACACATTTTACAGACAAAAGAACTAACTATGTCATCTTGCCCATACTTTTTTTTCTTAACTAGTTTGTGAATGTCCTATGATGTTTTTCTTGTATCCATTTTTCTCTCTTTGAAGGATTTTTTTGTTTTACATATTGTAAATGGTCACTGTATATATAAATATTTCTTAAGAATCTTATTGGAAAAATTAAGATCATCAATAAATTTATGAATCAAATAACTTAGTTGTACTCACTTGATATAAGGTTAAACATATGTTGTATTTTCTAGCACAATACTATGAACTAGCCCTAAATATGTGCAATCAACGAGACCAGGATTACCAACACCTACACCTTTGCTTTGAAATTCTACTAACTATCGAGGTTTTGGAATACCAATATTTTGAGTATGACCAATATACTTTGAACAAAATTCTATAGCTTTTTCAGCTATGTAGCATTCAACTATACATGCCTCAGGATGATTCTAATTTCTAACATAACCCTTGTAAATTTTGATTAATCTTTCAATTGGATATATCCATCGCAAATAAAGTGGACCACCTAACTTAATTTTCCTCACTAAATGTACAGTTAAATGAACCATAATATCAAAGAATGACGAAGGAAAATATTACTCGAGAAGACACAATGTAATGACGATTCTCATTGAAGTAATTATAACTTGGTTACACCTACTGCTTTAGTACAAATAGTATTGAAGAAAAAACAAAATCTTGTGATCGCGAATCTGACATGATTTTGAGAAATTCCTTGGATTGCAAATAAAAGTAATTATTACATCAAAGCATGACAACTTCAATCCAATTAGTCTTAAATTTTTCATAGACACCAAGTTATGAATATTTGAGGAATAACTATCTGGAACTTTTATATTAGCTAAAGTCTCGGATATTTGATGCTTCTCTTCTTTTATCAAATTATAACAAGCAACCGATAAAAATATTCACTTCTCACCTAATTTAGGAGCTAACTCTTTTTTTACTCCTATTTCTACAAGATCAAGATGAGCGACAATACCATCTTTTGTTTTTCCGGGTATGTTAAGCAAAGTTCCAATAATACTATTACAAATATTCTTCTCAATGGTCATGATTCAAGATTATGCCGCAAAACATTATGTTTCCAATACTCTAACTGAAAGATAATAGATTTCTTTTTCCAATAGTCACTCTTTGTTTCTTCCTTCTGTGTGTCTTGTGTCATTTTTCCCTTTTATTTCTTATTTCTTTGGCTCTTTTCTTTCACAACTTTTCCAAATTTGTTAACTATTTGACTAACTTGTTCAAAAACTTCCTCATCGCTTAATGGACTAGGAGCACTTTCCATCTCTTTTTCCCATTAAAGTGCTTCGTATATTTATGATACGCATGATCATGAGGTAAGAATCCTCGATGTCCCATATAAGCTTCTTTATTATAATGTTTCAATCTTATTGTATATATATGCGTACTAACTATTGGGCATGCTTTGTAACCCTCTATACAATGCTCGGAAAAATTACCATATATAGGGACATGATTGTTGTCCATAATAATACTACTCTCAAATTAAATTTCTCCTTTTTCCTTACATCATAACAATCGACTCCATCCCATAGACTTTTTAAATCATCTATCAACAGTGCCAACTAAACATCTATATCATTCCCAAGCTATTTAGATCCCGAGATTTATAGGGTGACCATTGTAAATCTTCTCTTCGTGCATAACCAGGGAGGAAGATTATAAATAACAAGTATAACTGGCTAATAACTATAATTACTACTCATTGAACTATGAGGATTTGTGCCACCAGTCGAAAGACCAAGTCTGAGATTTCTAGGATCTTCTTTTATTATTGGCCACGTGTCATCCATTTTTCTTCAAGCAAGAGAATCTATTGGATGCCGAAGTTTTCCATCTTTGATTCTTTCTTCATTATGCCATATTAGACTTTTACATGTTATTCATTCTAAAACAACCGTCTAATTCAAGGAATAGGTGGAATATACCACAACACTTTCACTGGGACTCTTTTCTTCTCTTGGTTAGAGTGCTTTATAACCTTCCATCTCGAACTTTTGTGCACAAAATAACTACTTACATCTGCAAACTCTTTGCGGCACAATATACAGTCATTTGGAAAACTATCTATCTTTTTTAGACTCCATGCCCATTGAGCGTAATATTTTCTTCGCCTCATACATAGAAGTAGGTATATTATTATTTTCCAAAAATACCTCTCCTAATAATGAGAGCAATTGAGAAAATCCACTATCGCTCCATCTATTACGAGCATTTGAATTGTAAATCCTAACCAAAAATGACAATTTCGTGATTTTTGAATCAGGATAGAGATCTTTCTTTATATCCTCCACTAATTTCATGAATTTATCCAGACGATTAGCAAAGTTTTCTTCAATATCATTAACCATTTCTACTGGATGATCTTCGAATTCCTCAGAAACATATTCTTTTCGAGCTCTTTTATTAGAGAAATTTTCTTCACGTGCGGGTTCCCCATACCATATCCATCTTGTATAAGAAGTATCTATTTCATTAAAAAATAAATACCCACTTGCATCAATATCTCTCATATAATTAGTGTTACTACACTTAATACATGGACATGGAGTCATATTGAGATCTACACCATTTTCTTTGGCATATCATAGGAAATGTATAACCTCATCTTTATACTCTTTTGACAATCTAATCTTTATCATCCAACTTTTATCGATTACTAATCACTAAAATTCTAATTAAAATTCAAAAGAGTTTCCGCTTAAAAATTGACTAACCTTTGCAAAAAACAATGCACACTACCAATCTATACTTTAAACTCAAATCAATGTATCACATTTCAACATTTATAAACCTCAAAATTCATCTCATTTCATACTTTGCATTAAATTAATAAAGTTAGTAACTTAACAACTAACTAATTTTGTTAATGCTTATCTTTATTCAACTATGTAAATTCAAAATATTATCTATAAATTCAAAATATTATCTATCTAAAATTAGGAACTATATAATCTATCAAATAAATAATAATACACATATTACATATATAGTAAAATCATATAAAATTAAACAATTCATTACGATGTGGTCATATTAACAAACTATAATTGTTAATGACTATTAAAAAATAACATAATATCATACATTTTATTTCACTTTCTATAATTAAAAGAAATTTCAGATTAAATAAAAAATAAAAAAATTACCTCAAAGTCATCTAAAATCCAACAATACTCCAAATTTGATGCTAGACTTGCTATACGCATTCAAATGAGAACCTAATACAACAAAAAACTACACAAAATTATAATCACATTTGACATGAAAACAATTTGGATTAAATAAAAAATTAAAAAAAAAACCTCCAAGTGAAATAAAATGCAACAATACTATGGATTTGATACTAAAATTGATATTTCTGACCAAATTAGAACCTAAAACAACCAAAAAATACACAATAAAATAATAAGATTACACATTATTCAGGAATTGCATCGGTTAATCGTAAATTTTTTTAAACAAATTTTAGGTTAAAAAATTATTAAAATACAAACAAATCGTAAAAATCATTCATATAAAGCTTACCTATGTCAAAAGAAACGATTTGAGCTAAATGGAGGTGATTTTCGGTAGAAAATTGGCCGGATTACCAGCTGTCATACATGGAGAAGATGAACAGCACATCCACGAGCTATAGAAAGAAGAAGAAGAATGAGGGCACAAGCTAGTGAAAGTCTTTAATGGCAGTTCTAACAAAACTGCAGTTAAAGTTCTATTTTTACATTCCGCTTCAACTGTCGAAAAAATTGTTTTAAAAAATAACTCTTTCTCAACAGTTGGACCAGAACCGCTAAAAAAGGGTGCCCGATTAACTTTAATGTCGATTCTTGTTGAATCTCCTTTAAATCAATATAGTTAAAATGCATGCTTTTTTGTAGTGATCAAAATAAAATGAACTCTAATAAGAAGTATATAGGTCTAGAATAACCGACTTAGCTATATTGGCTGGTCATTAACCAATTAATCATGTACATATATATACATAAAAATAGTTTTTGTGTAAAAAAAAATAAAGATATAAAGAGATAGATGGTTGACACACACCAAAAACAAAATAATCATATAAGATGCTAGTTGTCAGATTTCAATGAAGTCGGCTACTAACCCCCCTTTATATATATATATATATATATATATATATATATATATATATATATATATATATATATAGGTTGGTATTTTTGTTTTTATCTATAGGTAGGTATTTTTTTTTAGCCGTTGGATCACCATCTAATGGTGATCCAATGACTATAATGAAGTGCATGAAAATAAGTATGTTAAATTTTCATTGGCCAAATTAATACCTATGCATAAGTTAAAAAAAAAAAAACTTATTGGATTGGTGCCTATATATATATATATATATATTAAGCCTGAAGGAGAGAGCTGAAGGAGAGAGCGTAAAAAGTCTGATATTCTTTTTTGCATTCTACGGAGACAGGTTACAGGACTTTAAGGTAGATTATCCAAACTTGGATTCCAAAGTGAAAATGCACTTAGATTTTGGTAGGCTAGCTTTATCAATGCACGTTATTCACAGGTTCATTATTCCGAATATGAATGTCTAATGATTTCGGTCCTTGCTTCCTCAACTGATGTCGAGGAAGTTGACCATGATTTAAAGCATGTCCAAGCTCTTTTATTAACTATAAATTTGTCTATGGATGATTAGTTTTTTTTTTATCACTATTCTATTTTTTAAATTTTTAAAAAATTCTTAATTTTTTCATGATATGATTGGTTCTATTATTATTCTTTCATGTTATGATTGGTTGTAATATATACATATATTATATAATATTATATTTAGTTTAATATCAATGATACTTAATATTAAATTTAGTTCATTGAATAAATAGTCGTGATATATTCGTCTCATCAAAATAAATATAAAAATAAATATATTATTTAATATTATATTTGATTTAGTATTAATTATAATTTATATTAAATTTAATTCATCGAACAAAAAATTATGTAATATTCATCTCATCAAAATAAATATAAAGATAAATACATTCTTTAATATTATAATACATTGGACCTAACTATAAATTAAGCTTAATGTATACAATATTAATATCATCTCACGTAAAGTACGGTATAATGTCTAGTGACCTAATAAAGTCTAGTGACCTAATAAAATCGTGAAATACCAAAGATAATTTAACTAAAAATAATTTTAAAAGAAATAACTACCTAATAGTTTTTTTTCCACATAATTTAAAATTTTCTCCATAATTTAATTTAGCCATCCATTATTTCTAATAAAATTATGGAATATACCAAATAATCATAAATAAAAAATTGACTCAGTATACATTAAATTTGTACCAATAAATTTGTTCAGAGCATTTCATTGCAAAAACAAATGACTTAAAGAATAAAGATTAATAACCAAAATAAATAATTACCAAGCACTCAAAAAAAAATGCACGGCAGTATGCACTTATAACAATAATATTAAATAGGACACAATGCTATTATTGACTTTATTTTATTATTTGAGAAGTTGGTTGTTATAAGATAGTAATTAAAATAGATTCTACGTTATTAGTATAAGTTTTTAGTATAAATTCGCAGTTTTCCGGTCTTTACTCTTAAATTACTCATGTTTCACTGACATAGCATTTTTCAAGGGCACCACAATGAATATGTGTCGATTTCCTCGTCCATCCCCATGCCATTTTTTTCAACAATGCTTGATCGAGCAAAACTAAGGACACATTACCTCAAAAACGGAAAACTAAGGACATTTTAAATAGAGCTTTTTTTTTTTTTTGGGGTTTTCCCTTATATAATTACTTTTCCTTACATTTTCAGGAATAAAAAATTTATACCATCAGTTTGTAAACGATGATAAATTATATATTCTGACACTATCGAGGAGATCATTTTTTTACAAAATTAAACGTTAGAAACATGTCAAAAGAGGTAGTTTATTACCTACACGTTTGTTATTCCTGGAACAAAGTAAAAAATACACCTAGAGGATTTTAGTCAAATAATAGATTTATCTCTTCAATTTTCAGATAACAAGAATATCTTTTTGGATTAGCATATCCAAGGAAATTTCACCTTTTTGTCTAATTTGGTCAAAATAGATTTTTTTTTTCTTTTTTCTTGCCTTCTTTAACTATTTGTTAGTTTTTGAGTGAGTGTCATGGTTCTTTTCAAAAGTAGTTTACTTAACTTTTGTTAGGGTAAATACGGAGACCTAAAGTGGGCCAAAACAGGTCAGTCTGATTAACATTTGATAAGTTCACGTCCGTTTTGAAACAGATCTATGTCCAACTAACTCCTATTCTTATCAAAAAGTCCGACACGGCTCACAAGTCTAACACAGATTTTACGTAAACCTAATTGGATCATACTTATGTGGGATGAATATGAGGCCTAATTTCATTATTGTTCTATTATTTTTTTTTTATTTTTTATTAGATTAAAATAGAAAAAAAAACATATTTATATTTTTAAAATTTTTTTAAAATTTAAAATAAATAAAAATAAGTAAATAAATAACATTAAAAATATTTAAATGAAAATATTTAATTAATACTTTTAAAAAAAAATAATTAGGAAAATATTAAAAATTATATATAAAATAACTAAACGCAGGCTTACTATGGCCTATAGAAAAGTGGGTCCGACTAGGCTGATAGGCCTATTGTTAAGGCCCAACTCAACCTCTATTATATATACCGGACCGAGACTATTATTGAGGCCCAGTTCGGCCTCCACTATGTGTATGGAATCGACCTAGGTCTGTATTAATATGGGTCGGGATAGTACCGTACTTTTTCTTTAGAATGTGAGCCAGCTCACAAAACCCGACTCATATTGATATTTCTAGGTAAATAGTATCATTGGTCCCCAATGTATTACCATTTTGGCATATTGATCTTCAATTTTTTTTTAAGCATTTAGGTGCATATTGTTTATCATTTTAGCCTCATTAGTTTTTTTGATATATTCCATCAAGATTCCGTTAGAATTCATTTAAATAGTAGAATTTTGCACCATTGATCCTTATAATTTTAATTATTTAGAAATTTGGTCCCTAAATATATGTTTTTTTTTTTCATTCATATCTTCCATTAAAATATTGCATTCACTAATCACTCGGAAAAAAAAGAAAAAAAAAACAAGCATTCTCATACTTTTATCAAAATTATAGCAATATCTCCTAAAAGCAAAAACTAATTATAGGTAAATCACTTGGATAAAAGAAAAGATGTTTGAAATCTCCAATCTTATCTATAATACTTTTATATGTAAATAATTAGTTATTTTTTTAATAATAACATAAGAAAATAGAAAAATATATAAAAATTTCCAGATTAATTTGCTATATTGTTTAAGTAAGTACATAGTTAAGGTTTTTAAATAACCATTTATAATTTAATTAAAATTTAATGGATATATTAAATTTTCAATCCAATTTTACTAATAAAAAAGGGTATATGTGAAATTTTTTTAATTTTAAAAATAATACGGGAATTATTTTTTATTCATAAGAGTTATTATAGCTTGATATAAACTAAGGTTTTTTCAGTGTGAATTTTTAAAAAATTTTATACTTAAATGAACTATGTATTCATGTATATATATCCGCCTTAAAATTTTGATTTTCTGATAGATTGGTGGACGCATTGTTAATTGATATATGAATGCCAAAAAAAAAATAGAAACTAATTGCTAAATAATTAAAATAATCGAAATCAATAGTGTAAAATTTTTTCTATTCAAATAAATTCTAATAGAATTTTAGATAAAATATGTCATAAAATAACGATGCCAAAAAAAAATGTTAGGCACTTAAATATTACAAACAATAAATAGAGAACAATATGTCAAGCTGATGATACTTTTGCGACTAATTATACCATTTACCTTTTTAGTAAGTAAAATTTGTATCAATATATTTAACCATTGTCAATGTGCTCGGACTTAACTAACACGTGGTCGTTGTACGTCCTTATACGACAATGTATTTATAGCTGTCACAGAAATCAGAACTTTTATTGATGGCTATTTGTAGCAATCCATGTGCATACCTTTCGTAGTCAAGTCCAATTTCCGCATGTAGTAAAGTATTTTAATTTAGCAAGGCCGAGTTTATAGGGAAAAATCAAAATTAGCAGCTTCAAGCTTTAAAATGGCTAATTATTCTTTAGGCTTTGTTTGAGAGAGAAAATAAGAGGAAATAAAAAGATAGAAAGGAAAAAAAAATGTATAAAATAGAAAAAAATGTATTTTTTTCTCCATAATTGTGTGATACGTAAAGAAGAAAAGAAAATTAATATATTTTAAAATAATTATTTTCTCTTTTTATTGATACTTTAAAGTTAGTGTGCATAAATATTTTAGTAAGCTTAATATGACTCATTAACTAAACAAAATTTTTTCTCCTATTTCTTTCTATTTTTTTGGGAAGTTTTTTGTGAACATCACCACTTTTTCTTTGTTTTTTTTTTTTTTCTTTCTCACCGAACAATTTTTTTTAAATAAAAAAAAATTTCTTTTACTTTACTTTCTTACCTCTTTTTCCTTCCTTTTCTATGTTACCAAACATACTCTTAGTCTCCATTTATTTTCTAATCGTATTAGGGGGGCTCGTAATTTTTTACTGGATGCAACGATGTGATTCAAAAATAACACGAAATAAACAAGATTAATTGACTAATTTAACTTTCGTAATTTTTTACTTGATACAATGATATGATTAAAAAACAACACAAAATAAACAAGGTTGGTTGACTGATTTAACTTTTGCGTTATTTTTGAGTTAACACATATAACACTAATAATAAACGGATAAATTCTGAATCAACGCGCTTAATCCAAAAAATAACTCATATATCACATTTAATTACACAAATTATTTTCATATTATGTTGACACGATACAAATATGACATATTTGTTAACATTTTAATACTTTATATATGATTTTCATTAATTCTAAATAAATTTACATCTATTTACTTGAATTAATTAGTGTATAATTATATTAAATTTGATCGTATTATTATGATATATAGCGTATTTATTAAACAGATTATATGCATATATATATATATATATATTAATTAATTATTTGATACATTTATTAATTATGTCCATCGAAACATACGACACAATAATGCCAATTGCAAGCCTGGGTGTTAGCCTTCGGGGTGAAAAATTAATTATTTTGCTATATAGGCAGATACTTTGAGTAAGAAATAAAAAATGAGTAGATAAATTCATACCAAAAGCAAGAAATGAAAGACTTGACTAATNTGGTATGTCGTTTTCATAGTTTAAACGCCGGTAACTTCTCTCATTGATTCTCATGGTGAGAGAGAATGGGCACGGCCAGCCAGCCTTTACAATGTTTGACTGGAGATGAGACAGCAAAGCAAAGAAAAACGCCATTGGCCCATGGTGAGAGAGAGAGAGAGTGACAGAGACAGAGACACAGAGTCCGTGACAAATAATATAAAATGTTTGTTATTTCGTATTTTTTCTTGTTTTTGACTGTGAATTAAGAAAAAAGTTATCGGACGCTAATGGTGATAGGACCACAATAATATATTAATTAATCATAAATATTTATTAATTAAATCATCTAATACTTACAGTCGCGGCGGGCATCGCAATAAATTATTATTATCTGAAAAAACCAAACCACCTTGTATATTATTATATAACTCTGGTCCAAAACAGACGGTATGAAACATTTAAAAATTCTCACCCTTTTCTTCTTCTTCTTCTTCTTCTTCTTCTTCTTTTTCATACATATCGATTTCTATTCTCTCATCTCTTCTTGGTGGAAAAATCAAAACTACTCAATCAAAAAACGACAATAATGAGTTGGTGGTGGGCAGGAGCAATAGGTGCTGCAAAGGCAAGTACTACTTCTAGTCCTCTCTCTCTCTCTCTCTCTCTCTCTCTCTCAATACCCATTTCTTCTTTTTTATGTTTTCTGTAGTTTCACTTCCTCAATTTCATCGCTTCTAATCTGCTAAACCATATATTTCCATGGATTAGAAAAAAGTCGATTACGAAGACGCGCCGCCACACTACCGGAGCGTGGCCCTTGTGATCGGCGTCACCGGCATCGTGGGCAACAGCCTCGCCGAGATCCTCCCCCTCTCCGACACCCCCGGCGGACCCTGGAAGGTCTACGGCGTCGCCCGCCGGCCACGGCCCTCCTGGAACGCTGACCACCCCATCCACTACATCCGGTGCGACCTTACCGATCCGGATCAGACCCGGGACGAGCTCTCCAAGCTCACTGACGTCACCCACATCTTCTACGTCACTTGGAGCAACAGACCCACCGAGCTCGAGAACTGCGACGTCAATGGCCGGATGCTCCGCAACGTTCTCGAAGCGGTTGTCCCGCACGCACCGAATCTTCAGCACATCTGCCTGCAAACGGGCCGGAAGCACTACGTGGGCCCGTTCGAGCTGTTCGGCAAGTTTACGCCTCACGAGCCTCCGTACCACGAAGACCTCCCGAGGCTCGACGTGCCCAACTTCTATTATACTCAGGAAGACATTTTAATGGAGGAGGTGAAGAAGAAGGAGGGCTTGACGTGGTCGGTTCACAGGCCCGGAGTCATATTCGGGTTCTCTCCGTACAGTTTGATGAACATTATTAACGGTATATCCGTCTACGCTGCCATCTGTAAGCACGAGGGGAAGCCATTGAAGTTTCCGGGCACTCGGGCCGGCTGGGATAGTTACTGGGACGTCTCCGATGCCGACTTGATCGCCGAACATCAGATATGGACCGCGGTGGATCCGTACGCCAAGAACGAGGCCTTTAATTGCAGCAACGGGGATGTTTTCAAGTGGAAGCATCTGTGGAAGGTCCTGGCCGAGCAGTTCGAGATTGAGTTCGAGGAATTTGAGGGGGACGGCGACGCTTCGAGGTCGGGATTGGTGGAATTGATGAAGGATAAGGGTGAGGTTTGGGACCAGATTGTGAGGGAGAAAGGCCTGGTGCCAACGAAATTGGAAGACGTCGGGTGTTGGTGGTTTGTTGATGCTACGCTGAGCTACGGGTCGAACTTGGACACTATGAACAAGAGCAAAGAGCATGGTTTTGTGGGGTTCAGGAACACAAAGACATCGTTTGTTTCTTGGATTGATAGGATGAAGGCTTGCAAGATTGTTCCTTGATTTTGATTATGGATGATGATGATGATGAATGAGAGAAGCAGATTGTTTTCTTCGTTGTGGAGTTTGTGTTGGGACAAGAACTAGTTGTTTCTTTTCTTGATTGTAATCTGAATAAAACTTGGCAATATCAATTGCCTGAAAAAGACACTTTTCTTTATTTCTAAGAGAAGAATTCATTTTTCTATGAAGTTACATTTGTTGTCCTGATCATAGTTACACATATCAAAAATCTCCATATGGAGACTAACATAAAACTTTAAAATGATTTCGACCCTACCTCATTTGTTACCCTCTTTCTACTCGCTCAACTCCTAAGCTAGACTGTCTAGCAAGATATTTTATAGCTTGGAAAATAATAAAGCAAGCAACATGTTTTATAGCTTGGAAAGTAACAAAGCTAGCTCATCATCAGAGATCTTGACTTCAATGCGTGCTCCAAGTGAAGCAGACAGTCTTGCCGCTAACTGATGCTTAAACCAGACAAAAGGAAGAAACAAACCATCAAACATGAAAACAAAAGGGGATAGGTGATAAGGATATTATTAACTTGATTAATGAATAGGCAAGAGAGAAATCTAATCTCACTAACACAAAGCTGTTCCTCTGTTCACACTGTCATAAAAGAATGAATGACAGGCGCAAAAGTGCTCGGGAATTTTATTTGGTAGGAGCCCATGTTTAGCTTTTGCCCAGTTAGTTTAGCAAACATAATTTCACAAGATTTTTAACTTCTGATTGAACAATATCTCATACCTTAAGCTGGATAAATAAAGATTCTCCAAAACTACATTTAAAGTAGCATTGGTGAACTTTCACTGTTAATCGAATATCGGATTGCTCCAACCAAATGAAGAGGAAAAATGGGGACAACAAGATTGTACCTGAAAGATGGAACGTGCTGTCCTGAAATCCTCTTTGCAACTCTTTGATCCACAATCCTAGTTGCCCGCTCAAAGTTCTTTCCAAAAATGAAATTAAAGCTGAATTTGAAGTAACAAACACCAAAAGTTAGAACACATTTGAAGGAACCCAAAATGCCATCAATAGCAAGAAATTTCGAGACGATTCACTGACGTGGAGAGCTGCTCATCTGTCACTGTCCCATTTCAAATTGTTTCCTCCCATCAAATGTCAAAACGAAATGAAGGTGCGCATAGTTTATATAGACATATTTAAAAAAAAAAAAAGCACAAGCAAATGGGCATAAGATGAGAAATTAGGTAAAATATGCTTAATGATATGCATATTTTGGTCTATACGCTATGTTTAAAAAATCTCTGAAAAAGTATATATGCGGACGAAATTACCCTTAAAAATATTAAGAAAAATCTATGCACATCACATTTAATTGATCCGAATCTCTCTCTCGCACAGAAATTCTCTTTCGACTGAAAATCTTAATTATCAAGAATTATACTACTCCAGAATCCATACTCGCACAAATCCTCGTTATCATCTCTTACAATACCGTCAAACTCATCATTTCCCTATATTCTCTTATCATTCTTCTCCACATAGTTATGGGTATGGTTTAAAATAGAATATCATCACATTTCGAAATATTATGAGGTAATTTATGTGTGGCAAAATCGTTTTGAGGTTAATTTTTACGAGTTTAAAAAAAATCGCGACAATTTTCGATAGTTTTTTGATGATATTTCAATGAAAATTGTATTTTCAGCAAAATTTCAATGAAAATGGTACTTTTGATAATTTTCGGTGCAATTTCGCTGAATTTTCGATACATTTTCTATGATATTTGGATAAAAATGGTATTCTTGTTTATATTTCGATAAAAATGATATTTTCGATAATTTTCGACACAATTTCGATGATATTTCGATAAAGTGGTATTTTTGATCAAATTTTATCAAAAATACCATTTTTATCAAAATATCATCGAAATTATATCGAAAATACCATTTTATCAAAATATTAACAAAATACCACTTTTATCGAAATATCATTGAAAATGTATCGAAATAGCATCGAAAATTATCAAAAATATCATTTTCATTGAAATTTTGCTGAAAATACAATTTTCATCGAAATATCATCGAAAATCATTAAAAATTCATCGAAATAGCATCGAAAATTATCAAAAATACCATTTTCATTGAAATTTTGCTGAGAATACAATTTTCATCGAAAAATCATCGAAAATGCATCGAAAATTCATCGAAATTGCATCAAAAATTATCAAAAATACCATTTTCATTGAAATTTTGTTGAGAATACAATTTTCATCGAAATATCATCGAAAAATCACGATTTTTTATAAAACACGCAAAAATTAACCTCAAAATAATTTTTTCACACATAAATTACTTCATAATATCTCGAAATTTGATAATATGCTATTTTAGAATATACCCATAACTATGTAGAGAAGAATGAAGAGAGAAGATAGGGAAACGATGAGTTTGACGGTGTTGTAAGAGATGAGAACGAGGTTTTGTATAAGTATGGACTATGGAGTACTATAATTCTTAGATTACCTGAGATTTTCAGTCGAGAGAGAGTTTCTATGCGAGAGAGATTCAGATCAATTAAAGGTGATGGACATAGTTTTTTTCTTAGTATTTTTAAGAGTAGTTTCGTCTACATGCATATTTTTTCGGAGAGCTTTTAAACTGAGCATATAGACCAAAATATACCTATTTTCGTACATATTTTACCTAATTTCTCCATAAGAAGTTGGTATTGGAGAGAGAAAGTAGTACCTAAACCAGTTGATTCAACTTGTTTCCACAGAGTCTCTGCCACCAAACAACTGGAACTCGTTCCCTTTGCTCTTCGCCTAATATCAATGCGAACCTTGGTATGAACAACAGTAGAGTCGCAGAATCATTGAAAGAACATTTAAGATGTCTACTCATTCGGGTTTAAAAGACTATTGTTAACATAAATATCGAATCACCGTTCCATTTGGAAATGTTGTCCACATGTTTCTATTAATGCCAAAACCAAAAGGGTCCGTAAGACATCTCTGAGCCACTCAACTTTTATTCTATTTTGAAGTAATTTTTAGGTCAAATAATAATTTCGTTTTCGATCCATTATTCTGTTTTTAACACCAAAAATAAATATTTCTGGTATATTCTTTTTTATCTGATTTTTTCTGAAACTTTTCAATTTATATATTTCAGTAATAGTGCCTACATACAAATTTTTTTTCACGTATATATCCAATAATATATTTTATTATTTAACAAACTTGTAGAAACTAATATATTAATAAATTATATTTTATTAACTAAAATTACCAATTTATATAATTAACATTTTACTTAAAAACGAAATTACATTAAGAAAATTTTACAATAAACCCAAAACATTACATTTAATAATTAAACAGAGACAAAATATATAAAAAATAGATATTGAAATTCGTTTAATCATCTGAATTTATATACTCTCCTTAAAAATGCCAATTAATGCATTACAAAGTGCAATATGAACATCTTTACCATTAATTTGTCTATAACTAGCCATAAATCGATAAAATATTACATTTTTATTTACTACCATTTTCACTTTCGAATGTGACGCTTCTTTCACTTCTTGAATTGGTGCATAAAAATCACGTTCATTCTCGATTTTCATATTATTCATATTATTGCAAATAATTATTATTACATTTTTATTTACTACCATTTTTACTTTCGAAGCGCTTCCTTCGCTTCTTGAATTGGTGCATAAAAATCACGTTCATTCTCTATTTTCATATTGTTCATATTATTGCAAACAATTATTATATCAAGTGACACATTTTTGTTCCAAAAATACGTCGGAGGCAGATAAAGCTGATCAGATTCTTATCACTTCACCAAGGTTACTTTCTTCGTTGGATGCATCGGACCAATTGTCTATCTTATGAGTTTCATGTTTCGCTATAAATAATAATCATGTATTCTATTTCAAACCATCCTCTTGTGAACAAAATTTATTCAAAACACATCTTCTTATTTTCTTTAAACCATTTTTATTTTCTAACCATCTACTTGTTGAAAGAAGATGAGTACTCGATCTGGTTATACTTTTAATGAAGATGTGCTCTTTTGTTAAGTTTATTTAGATATTTCTCGAGGCCTTATTATGGGTAGGTACTAGTATGTAGATCATTTTTGGTCTTGTGTGGAGGTAAGGTACAACGAAGTAAGAAACAAAAATTAGGAGTATCGTACCAAAAGATCAGTGTAGTCTCGAATTCAAATTATAATTAGTGAAGTAAAAAAACTGAATAGGTGCCTGAAATAATTAAAGAATATGAATCTGAGTGGTACTTCGGATTAATATATTGTGAGTATTTATTAAACTATTTTTTTTTCATATTGTGACTATTAGTTCGAATATTTAACTTTTTACATTCACAATAATTTCACAATAATTTGTAGTTAGTACAAAAAAATGACTTATTCATGCAAGATTTGTAGTTCAAAAAAGGCTTCAAATTTGACATATTTGGAATATGGTTAAGGATTTTGAAAAATTTAAAGATCAAGTCTTTATTGTAAAATAAGTTGCCCGAAGTATAACTGTGAACTTTGACTCGTCACAACAGATAATCCTACTCTTGAATCTTCCATATCAGTATCTCTTTGGTTATCATCATTATCTTCCAATTTTTGATGAGGATGATTTTGGTTGTACTCTATCTTAATAACTCATTGCAGCGAAGAAAGCTAAATTAAAAAGAAAAAAAAGATGAATAAATGACATTTGCCTTGAACACTATCAAAGAAAATAATCAACCATTATAGAGATGTTAGAAAAGACCAACTTAGAAAGGTAAGTACAAATGGATATCCAGCAATAGAATTTGGCCTATAAAGAAAAAAAAAAAGAAACTAAAATTTTATATTGAGACTTAAATTTTATTGCCGATCCAAACTTTTGTGGTATGTGCAAACTGAACAAGCAAAAATTTTATAAAAAAGAGTTCGAGAATAACAACAACAATAAGGGTCTTCTTTTGCCATAAATATTTTTGGCCAATACTAATTATTGCTCAAATTTTTGTATTCGTATTGCGTTATATTTAATTTGTATTATGTTTAATATTACGTAATCTTAATGCCAAGTGCTCGAGTTTATGTTATTGCATCATATGTATAATACATTCTGAATTTTACATTAATTTGAATATTGTGTGACTTTAATGTTTAGAAGATGGAACTTATGTAATGGTATTGTTTTATATATATATATATATATATATATATATATATATATATATATATATATATATATTCCATTCTGTTTAGTATTGAAATAGATTTAATATTATGTCATTTTATTTAATGTCCTTATATAGTTTTCATGTTTCTACATTGTAAATTGATATTTCATATTATATTAAATTTAATTCATATAAATTTTACCATGAAATAATAATAAAGATATGAGATATAAAATATAATATTTTCATTTTTTGATAGTAAAAGTCGATAATTTTGGTCAAAACGATGCAGAGAGGGTCAAAACTAAAAAATATATACTTTCATTTGTAGACTTTTTCGCAAATAAAAAAAAAAAGAGTTAAAAAAAGAAAACAGAATTGGAGTTTGTGAACAATGCCACGCCAATATTGACATACAAAGGAACAAAGAGACCCATTTGATTTCGGATTGGTCTTTGATGAAGTGAGTTTAGAGAGATTAAATGTTAGTTGGGTACACTTGGTTGCAGCGCAACATGATTTCATGGGTCTTATTATTATTATTATTTTTCCTTATGTTGTTTCTTTTTACAGTCGTACCCATTTGTTTTGCGTTACAGCTGTCATCTTAAGCTGGGAGAAATTAAAGCAATTCTTTGAAAATTGCTTGGAAATGGAGCCCACTGTGAGAATCATGTTAGATGTTGCTGATGGTCAAAATAACACTCGGCTATTTGTTTTAGTATCCAAGTATCCCACATCCACTGGCTAATGCTAAGTAATGACCTTTCTTTTACTTATATGTGTATATATGTTTGATTACGGGGTTTATATTTTTTATTTATTTATTAAACTACTCGAACAAAAACCCCTCTACTGAATGGAGGAGTGGTAATTTTTGATCTCGATAATCTTTGATCAATAAAAAGATTTAGAATTAAGGTAAATTAATGAAATTAAATGTACTAAAAGATAAATAATGGAAATTAAAATACTGGAATATAAATAGTTATAAATAAAAGTATTGAAAATAACATACAAAAATATGGAAAATCATCTTTGTATTGTTAGTATGTTGCTTTTGGGTACAAAAATCACAAGAACATGAAAATTGGGGTCTTTAGATGGTTAGCCTTTATAGAGTTTTTTGAGATGAAAATACTAACTTGGGATGCATGAATATATGAATTTGATGATGATTGGTGTGAAGGTTAGGGTCTAACTACATATAAAGATGAGTTTGGACTTGCAAAACCATTTAGTTATTGATCTAAAGATATGCATTTATGTATGAATGTATGAAAGTGTGAAAATGAGAAAATGTAATTGTCTATGTGAAGACCATGATCTGATCATACTTGGAAAATGAATTTGAACTTGTGCAAAACCTTATAAAATGTGGTATGTAGTCTAGATGGTTGATCTAAGGTAATGCTTGGATGAAAAAGGTTATTTTTATGTTATAAAATATGGTGAAATATTAACTACGAACTACTGGTTATGTAGAAACAGTAATTAATTATGCATACAATATTGAAAGAGAATAGTTCTTAATGTGAAAATGAAATGATGTTAGATAGTGATTCTATACTAGAAATATGAAACTAAGGTCATGTTTAGTATATGACTCTATATTCCATTGAGTAAACATGATATTTTATTTAGTTGTACTTTTATATTATATTATTTTATCCAACATTAAAATTTAATACAATATGACGGGTATTATTTAATATAGAAAAAAATGTTTTTATTATAATGTATTGCATACTTTTAACTCTAACATAGTATTGTACAATAGCCAATCCATTCACTTTTTTTGTTTTTAATTTATCTCTTATCACTTTCTCTTCCCTTTCTTTATTTCATATCATTTTATCTCTTTCAAAAGTGGTATTTCTCTAAATATTTTGTAAAAGTGATAGTTTTATAGTTTATGTTTGAAAAAGTGGTATTTTCATAGATTAATGTTTAAAAAGTGGTAATTTAGTGTAATTTTCTAAATAATTTTTAAAATGGTATTTTTCTAAATTAACTTTTAAAATATCATTTTGTACAATTAACCTTTTAATACCTCCTACTATAATACAAAACTAGACATATACTATAATGGAATAATACAATACAATACAACCTAACACAATATATCATAATATAATACAATATGATACAGTACAATATAGTGCACCAAACATGGCCTAAGTGATATATAGAAGCTTTAGAAGTGATTGGAGTCTGTTGGAAAGTATGAGTTCTAACCACTGTAGTGGTTGGATACGAGAATGACAGGTAAAATATAAATAGTTGGTAGTGATAGCTAAAAAGGGAAGAATTGTTATCCTTTATTGTGTGAACTTTGTCTTCTATTTATAGGCTTTTAAGAGCTTCTCCAACCCACACCAAAATAGCATGGGATATGTACTTTTGGTGCTAGGTCGTGGCCTAACCTAGCGCCATTTCTCACGCCAATTTGGTGTTTAGGCTCAAGTTTGGTGTGGTATTGTTCACAAATACCATTTTTTCCTTTTTCTTTTCTCTTTTTTATCTCTTTTTTTATTTGTAAAAAAGGCCACATTGGTACCAAAAAATTAAAATCTTCCATTTTACGTCCCATATCTTTATTATTATTTCATAGTTAAATTAACATGGAGTAAATTCAATATATAAATAATATAAAATATCAATTTACAATATGTTTATATGTAATTTTACTTTTTAATTTATATATAATTTTATAAATTAGTAATTTTAGTTAATAAAATATAATTTATTAATCTATAAGTTTCTATAACTTTGTTAAATAATAAAACATATTATTGAAAAAAAATTGAATATGGACGTTATTGGTGAGATTGATAAACAGTGAGGAATTAGAATAAAGTTATATAAAAAGTATATAAAATAGAATATACCAAGAATATTCCTTTTGGTGTTAGCAATGGAGTAATGAGATAAAGATGAAGTTACTTACTGTTGATGTAAAAGTTAGAAAATTACTTTAAAATAAAATAAAAGTTACACCAAAATAGAGGGACGAGTTGGAGATACCTAAGACTTGGTGACTAAACTGACAGTATGGGACAAAAGAGATTTTTGAAGAAGGGATGAAAAAATTTTTTGCCGCTAGACAGAAGAAGTGATTTCTTGTGTTTCTAAAATGGTTTTTGCACTTGGTTTAGGTCAATCCCAGTTATTCTAATACCATAGAATTGCCAAATGATCTCTAGGATCTCACAATCTAGTTTAGAGAATGTCTCCCAACTGCTGCCACCTTAGCGGTTATATCAAGAAATCACGTAAACATTGACATTCCTCTTTAAGAATTTCTTGCATTCAGGGTAAATAACCTATTCGTTGCTGGTCTCTAACCCCTAAGGCCTTGTTTGGCTTACCAGATTGGGACTAGGATTGGGATATGTAATCCTAGTCCCATGTTTGGTGCCAAATTTTGACCGGACAAATAATCATTTGACCAAGAATAATCCTATGTGTTATAGGATAAATAATCCCTAGTAAATTGATGGGACTACTTATCCTTGGAAAACTCAGGAATTTTTATCCCAAAACAAAAGCATTCACACTTGATAGTCAGATCTCCAGCCCTTATCTTCACACTTACCCTCATCTTCACCCCTTTCAATAGTATCTAGCTTGAACCTTCCACTGCCGTCTACCGCCATCGATCTAATGCCACTAGTAGTCGTCGAGCTCGCGCCTCTTTCCTCTCACCATTATCGCTTCCTTGCTCGCATTATCATACTCAGCACTTCTCAGTCTAAATTCGAACTAGTAGGTGAGTTCTTTTTCAATTTTTTTTAGGACTTTCTCTACAAATTAAAAGTATTAATTGTTTTAAAACATGGATGAAAAATCTAGTTACCTTGTGTATTCAATTTTTCTGTAACCCAAAATATTTTAATTATTTTAATTTCTAGTAATTTTCTCTCTCAACTTCTAGCAATTGTTTCTTTTGTTTGTTTGTTTTTTTTTGTTATTGATTATTTTGCTTTTAATTTATATCCATTCTTTATGTATTTCTTTTTCCTGGGGAAAGGGGGGGATCTAATTTGCATTAAGCCAAATGAAATAAAGAAAACATGTATAACATTGAATATGAAATAATATAAATAAAAACTAATTAGTATCAAAAAGTTTGAAACGTACAATGAATATAATCAACATAAATAGCAAAAGTAGAGATAATTTTTGAATCACATCTTTGTTATTTATCAAGGTTAAAAAGAGAAAAAAAAAGGACCTTAAACTTTCAAAAAAAAAATGGACCTTAAACTTTCGGCTTAAAAGAGGATAAAAAACAACAAAGTAATAAATAGATAGTAGAGGGCAAGAGTGCATGAGACAACTTAAATATAGTACTAAATAAGATCACTAATATTATATTCACTAAGAAATACATCAACTGAGATAAATAATGACTATCTATACATATATTTTCTTTTCAATGGCTAAATTGTCTTGCTGCAGGGATAGCTATTATGGTTATATTTGGCCTGTTTTTAGTTTCTATGTATAACAATAATAATAATAGGGTTGATTTCATTCAGTCTTTCAATAAATTAACTTTATGTTGATGTTTGGTAATTTCATGGTATTGAACATTCTTTCTTCATTTACTAATTTGGATGGTGATTTATCTTTACTTATGATACTATTTATTTTGGAAACTTATATCATTTTATATTTATTTGTATTATAGTTATGGACGGGATGGATATTGTGTTATATGTATTTATAAGAAATGTACATCTTAAAAGAATAATGATGGGCATTTTGGTATTAATCAATGCTTATGTTAAGGCTCAAAAATACTATGAATAATGTATGCTTAAAAACTGTATATTTTTTAGTAATGAGAGTCGTTTAAGTGTCTTAGATAGTTTTATATGGAGTAGTGATAGAGAATGTGTGAACCAACTTCAAATGGATATGAGAACTTTTGGTCTATTATTTGAGTTATTTCGAGTTAATGGAAAATTAAAAGAGGATGGATTAGTGACTATAGAGGAGCAAGTATGTATTTTTTTTTTTTACATATACTTGCTTATCATGTCAAAAATTGAACAATTCATAATAGGTTTAAGTGGTCAAGTGAGACTATTAGTAGATACTTTAATAATATGTTGAATGGAGTTCTCTGATTACAAGGTAGCTTCTTGGTTGTATTAAACCATGTTCCTGAAAATTGCAATGATGATAGAGAGAAATGGTTTAAGGTATATTTATAATTTTTTAATTAGAAATATTTAAATTTGGAATCTTTAAAACTTATACTTAAAAATCTTATAAAGCTTTAAAGCTAATATATAATTCAATATTAATTTGGTTTCTTTGTGCATAGAATTATTTGGGAGCTTTAGATAGGACACATATTGAGGTGCATGTCAATGAAATTGATAAGCCAAGATATCGTAATAGGAAGAGTAAAGTTACCACTAATGTATTAGGAGTTTGTGACCAAATATGAATTTCATATTCGTATTACCTGGTTGAGAAGGCTTAGTATCAGATTCTAGAGTTCTTTGCGATACAACAACTAGACCAAACGGTTTAAAAGTTCCCACAAGTAGATTTTTTTTTTTGTCTTTTTAGAGTCAATACTTTAATTTATAAAAATATTAATAAGGAACGATAATAATTTACATATGCTATTTTTGTTAGGCTATTATTACCTTATGGATGCTGGTTATACAAATTGTGAAAGATTCCTCGCATCATACAGAGGAATAGAATATCATTTATCAGAATAGAAAGATGGATATCTACCTACAAATGAGAAGGAGATTTTTAGCATGAAACATGCTTCGGCTAGGAATATTATAGAACGTAGTTTTAGGTTGCTTAAGATTCGATGGGCTATATTAAAGAGTCCTTCATTTTATCCTATCAAAACTCAATATAGAATAATAATAGCTTATTGTCTTCTTTGTAATTTTATTAGAAGAAAAATGTCATGTGATCCAATAGAAGAAGTACTAGATAGACAAGAGAGCACTCCAAATGAGACTTTAGAGGATCAAGATGTTATTAGCACAATTGAATCATCAGATGTATGGACCACTTCGAGAGATACTTTGGCAACAAAAATGTTTAATGAATGGAGAAAAAAATAGAGGCCATAGGCATTAGAACTTTGATTTATTCATTTCTCTTTTGCATTAGAGACTATTATTTGAATTTTGTAATACAATTTTGTGTTATGTTTATTTTTCCTCAATTGAACTTGAGTTTTTTATTTCTTTTAATTATTATTATAGTTAATGAATATTTATCTTGGTTTATGTTATTATAAGATTATAATGTATGTTATTAACTAAATTTCTACGCTATGTCTTTCAAATTCATATATTACATAGGAATGGAAAATGGAGGAAATACGAGAGCTCGACGTACATGGACAACAATGGAAGAAGAAGCATTATTGAGCATTTTAGAATCATATGTACTACATGGTTATCGTTGTGACAATGGTAGCTTTAAATCCAATACATACACTTTATTTGAAAAAGAACTAAATATTAATACCCAAATTCTAGATTGAAAACAACCCCTCATATTGAGTCAAAGATGAAAATATGAAAAAAAAAAAAAAACAATATGGATTATTGTATGACATATTAAACAAGAGTGGATTTGAATAGAATGATACATTAAAATGTATTGAAGTTGACAGTGATGAAGTATGGAATACATATGTACAGGTTTCACTACTTTATTTAATGTCTCTTTATATAAATTAAAATACATGATAAAACATACACACATACACACTTTATTTGTTAATTCTATATTTTTTTTCTCTTTTTTCTTGTAGAGCTACAAAGAGGCTAATGGATGGAAAGACAGACAATTTCCAATATATGAGAGGCTGGCTAATATCTTTGGAGCTGACCATGTAACTAGAAAAGCAGCTGAAACTCTAGCTGACATGGCTGATGCTATTGATCTTGAAGAGGATGATGCTAACAATGTGGTGCAAGAAGAATCATCCTATTCTCCAATGTCTTTGAAGCAAGCTAGTGCTAATAGTCAATCTGGAGCTTCAAAAAAGAAGTAAGCAAGACCAGCTTCAGATATTGCTATAGGATTAGAAAAACTAGCAAAGCCTTTTGACAAAATGATAGAGAAGTCATATAAGGAAATGCACTTGCTATTTGACTTACTAAAAAAGAAATATAATAGCATAATATATGACTTTGCAAAGAAAGATATTACCAAGTGTTGCTGATCAAATTTAGGCCTTAAAGTTGTTTGCTAAACCATAGAATGTAAGTGCTTTGAAGAACATGGATAAGGCTATGAGTATAGAGTTTGTCATGACCCTTATTAGACAGTGATCATATTTAGAATGCCATAGATGGCTTATGTATTTGGTTTAGAATGTCTATATTTAAAGTATATTATATTTTGTGTTATGATTAAAGAATATGTATTAGTTATGATTATGAACTGCAATAGACAACTTAAAAGACTTATTTGTTAGTTAGATATTATATAACTCATCTGAGGCATCTCTTTGTTTGAGTTAGCAACTAATTGAAATATGTATTTTGGAATACCATTAAACTAATATGAATGTTATGGCTTATATGACTTTATATTTATCGTATTTTTGGATATTATATATTATAGATAAAAAGTTCAATTTTTCTCAAATTCCAATCTTTTTTTGTTTTTGAAGAAGCAACTTTATAGGTTAATTTCTTAAAAAATGTATATACTTAAATTTGTAAAAAAAAAATTAATTTTTTATATATATTTTTTAAAATAGTCCAATCCGATCTTGTACCAAACACATGATTATTATTCCAATTATTAAATTCAACAGTTTACCAAACATAGTATTGAATTCAGCATAATTCAATCTAATCCAATCCAATCCAATCATATCTACACAATCCAATCTAATCTTGCATGCCAAACAGAGCCTAAAGTCTCCCTTGTTTTTCCCCTCATTCTATTCTATTTGTATTTATCATAATCTACCAATGATCAGGGCTCAATTGATATTATTCTAATTATGTTCGGGAATTTACCCCAAAACATAGGTCAAAGTTTGATTAAGGGCCTTAAGGCAGGGATTATGGTAGGGAATGGATATGGACGGGGATTTAAAATACCAATTAAACCACATTTTGTGTCCTGCTGTTTCGGTTGTTTTTGAATGCTCAATTAATTTTATGTTCTTGTGTATTAAAGAATGCAGGTAATGAAGCATATAAATCACAATAATATTCAGAAGCAGTGGACCATTACACTGTTGCATTATGTAACAGTGTCAATTGCGTCAATTTGTTGCTATTTACTTTTGCAATCGTGCTGCGGCATACCAAGGTCTGAGTCATATTTTTGATGTAATCGTTGATGGCAATCTAGCCATAAACCTAGATAGAAATTATGCAAATGTATGCTACTAAATTTTGGTTTGCATTTGCCAGTGAAGTATATTGTCAAAAGAGTTTTCTTCTTTCTTTCTGTGTTTATTACATTATATGCACACAGTTCTCATGACTTTATGGAGATTTCTTACAAGAATGAGAAGTTGTAACTTAAAAACATTTGACTTTAATTATCGTTCTTCTTTGTTTCTGTTTTCATTATGCCTAACAGTTTTTAAGTAGTGACTCCCTACTACCTGGCTCGATCGTTATTGTTGTCTTGTGGTCATTTGGCAACATTCAATATTGTTCATAGTTTCTTCTGTGAGACACCTGATTCTTGATGCCTCTGCGGAGATGTAAAGATTATTACCTCTCTATGATTTGAAAAATTACACAGTCTTATAAGATAGGGCCACGTGCCCTGTCCTTTTCTTTTCTCTCTCTCTCTGCGTTTCTGCATTTCTCGGCTGCACCACCGGAGCAAGCCGGGACTGCCGCTCTAGCCACCGTGCTCCCACGCCACCGTCCGGCGAAGGGTCCCCGTAATGCACCGAAGCTCTGCCGCCCCTCGCCAGCTACTGTCGTCGTCTGGTTCGCTGAAAAATCTCCATCAAAGCCGTTGGAGCCGTTTCAGTTTTTTCCTCACCGGCGACGATTCCAGCCACAATTCGACCTCCAACCGGTCCTTTGGATTCATCTTGTCTCAAGAATCATCAAGGTATATATATCTCAACCCCATTTTGTCCGGATTGAAAGTTGTCATTTTTGGATATTTTGAGTTTAAGTTTGACTTTTTGATTCGGCCATTAGATTGAGTTTCTGTTATCATGTTTGGAATGTACTCAGAAAATGGAGAAGTTAGATATATATATATATATATATTGCCTATGTTTGGTGATCGGCACAGAAATCGAGATCGGACGGTCGAGATTTGCCTCGTTTTGCGTGCCACCAGCCTGGTGTGGGTCCAGACCCGAATTGGACAAGTTATATGTCTAACCTAGCTATTTTGGGTACTAGGAATTCAGCGAAGAAGTCTGTTTGTGGAATTGAAGCTCTGGTGAGAAGTTGATTTTTCGCAAGAGGATGATCGAGGGCTTGGAATTAGTTCCCGACCCTCCGGGCGATCGTCGACGACACCTTGAGGATTCGATAGCTTGGTATTGCTATTCGAGCGAGGTAGAGACTCAATTACCTTTGTTTTATATCGTTTTTAAATAAAACTTATTTTCTGCAACATATGAGAACAAATGTGATTTTTGGTTACTCGAATATCTGTGATGGGAATTGGTTGTATGAGATATATACTGTATTGCT
>JXTB01000027.1:1286731-1368882 GCA_002914805.1 Parasponia andersonii
ACTTATGTATGCCATTCTGGTATTTGACTTTTGTTGTGGATGATGGTGATGCTTGGACTTTTATGTGACTTCGTGATTTTTAATTATTATTCAGTTTATGTTTAATGGTGTATACGAACTATAGGAGTGGTTCACAGGATGGAATTCCGATTATTTTATTTAAATGGATTATTTTTATAAAAACTAGAACTTTTGACACTTTTCAAACAAATTAAGGAATTTCCCACCTTTGTGAAATTCCTTTTCTGCCACTGGCCCGAGTTTTGGGTCGTGACAGAAATTTTTGGTATTAGAGCTTTGAGTTTAACAGCTCGGATGTATCACCATTAAACTAGATTGAAGTTATTTTTATGACAAGCATGCATCATTATCTCACAAACAGTTTGGCATATTGTTTCAGACTTATAGAGATGTCTCCTAGAAGAGTTCCGAGGTACTAGCCGGGTGCCGAACCTCCTTGTTCGGATTTCACTCATCTAATTGAGGCAATACAACAGGCATTTGTCCAGATGAGTAATCCAGACTATCAGCCTCCAGCTCCGAGGGAACGACAGTTGGATTAGGCTAATCATCTCCAGTGGTTCATGCGTCTCCAGCCAAGGCAGTTTGATGGTAGACCAGAAGCTCTCACGACAATTGCTTGGTTGCGTGAGATAGAGAGGCACTTTCGAGCCCTTGGTACTCTGGTTGAGTTTTGGCTGTGTTTGCTATTACCCGTTTGACGGGGAGTGCCATTCGTTGGTGGGAGACAGTGGAACGAATGCAAGATGTAGTGGGCTTGACTTGGGAAGACTTTGAGCAGATTTTTAAGGCCCAGTATACCAATAAGGATCAACAAGATAAATTTGTGAACCGATTTAAGATGTTGATTCAAGGTAACAGAACGGTGAATGAATACCTGATAGAGTTCACTGAGTTAGCAAGTGTTGCTCTTGGATCTAGTACGAGTGAGAAGTACCGAGTTGCCAAGTTCAAGAGTCGTCTGAATCAGAACATTTTCAACTGGATTAGTACTCAGACCTTCTGTACTCTTCCTGAGATTGCGGTGGCTGCCCAGCGGGCAGAGGCCATCGAAGAAAGATTGGATTCAAGGAGGAACCAATGGAGAGGTAATGACAGGAAAGCCACCAGAAGGAACCAGGGACAGTGGTCAGCCCAGAGTTCTTCGAACAGTGGGAGCACGAATAGCAGTGGTTCTTCAGGGGGTGGTAGAGGCAGTCTGTATGGAGGATGTTTTTTTTATGGCCAGTTGGGTCATCGGAAGAAGGAGTGTCCCAACCGTCTGCAGAAATCTCCTCTTTCTCAAGGAGGACCGCAGAGGAGCCAGTCCGGTTCTGTTTCTTGTCAGAACACTCAAGCAATGCTGCAACAGTCACAGGATATTTCGCAGGATTTTACTTCCCCTCAGCCTTATCAGCATCAGTACCGCCCTCAGGGATTTACTCAGAACTTTCAGACTCCTCGGGCCTCAGGGAGTCAGGGTGGGCGTGGATACGGTAGTAGTGGTCCAGGATCCAGCAGTAGCCTTCCTGGTTAGAGGAGAGGTAACAAGGGAAAAGGGAAGGTGACTGGCCAAGCCTATGCTTTTACTGGGGCAGACAACGCTCAGGATCGTACTGGCCGAGGTGTTGTTAACGTTATGATCCTTCTTTCACACTCTTGGGCACATGTTTTTTTTGATACTGGTACATCCCATTCATTCACATCCTTATTGTTTGCTCAACTATTGGGGTTGGAATTTTCTGATTTGGATTATGTATTGACGTTGGGTACACCTTTGGGAGGAGCAGCCAATGTGTCTAGTGTGTGTAAGTCTTGTCGGGTTGTGATTGGTAATAGGAAGCTTCTTGCTGATTTGATTATGTTGCCGATGGGATAGTACGGCGTAATACTCGGTATGGATTGGTTGTCGAAATATCGAGCGGTTATGGACTGTCGTACAAAGCGGATGACTCTTTTTCCTAGTGATGGATATCCTATTGTCTATCAGGCTGGGATGAGTCCGTTGAAGCCTAGTCCTGTTCCTGAAAGCGTGCATGGGTGGAAGAAAGAAACTCGAGTGTTATGGGAACTTGTTTGCCATGGATGGCGAGGTAAGGACAGACGATCAAGATCCATGGATTCTGGTGGTGTGTGAGTATTCGGAGGTGTTTCTTGAAGACTTACCGGGGTTACTACTAGATAGGGAGATCGAGTTCTGTATTGAACTAGTTCCTAGAGCTCAGCCAATTTCTATTCCAGCCTATCGCATGGCACCTGCTGAGATGGAAGAATTAAGAGAACAGTTGGACAATTTACTTTCCAAGGGCTTTATTCGCAATAGCACTTCTCCTTGGGGTGCTTCTGTTTTGTTTGCAAAGAAAGCTGATAGTTCGTTGAGACTTTGTGTGGATTACCAGAAGTTGAACCAGTTGACAGTGAAGAACAAGTATCATTTGCCAAGGATAAATGAGTTGTTTGATCAACTCGGTGGTTCAAGGTTCTTCTCTAAGATCGATTTAAGATCCGGTTATCATCAATTGAAGATAAGAGAGGAAGATATACCTAAGACAGCATTCAGAACTCGATATAGTCACTTTGAGTTTCTGGTGATGCCATTTGGTTTGACGAATGCTCCCGCAGCATTTATGGATCTCATGAATAGGCTTTTCAGGCTGTTTTTGGATCGTTTTGTGGTTGTGTTCATCGATGACATCCTGGTATATTCCAAGACTCGAGAAGAGCATCCTGAACATCGATGACATCCTGGTGTATTCCAAGACACTGAGAGATCATCAGTTGTACGATAAGAAATCGAAGTGTGACTTTTGGATATCAGAAGTGAAGTTCTTCGGCCATGTGATTTCTCACGGAGGTATTTTAGTCGATCTCACTAAGATCGAAGCTGTCTTGGAGTGGGAAAGACTGAGAAATGTGACGGAGGTACATAGTTTCCTTGGATTGGCAGGCTACTACCATCGTTTTATGCAAGACTTCTCGAGAATTACTTTGCCTTTGACGAAGTTGACTAGGAAGGACGTCAAGTTTGTTTGGGATCACGAAAGTGAAGAAGCTTTTGTCAGGTTGAAGCAGAGTTTAACCACCGCACCAGTTCTTACTGTTCCTAACAGTAATGAGCCTTATGTGGTGTATATTGATGCTTCGAAGACGGGTTTGGGATGTGTCTTGATGCAGAATGGTCGAGTTGTGGCTTATGCTTCTCGTCAGTTGAAGCCACATGAAAAAAATTATCCCACCCATGATCTGAAACTTGCAGCAGTGATCTTTGCCTTGAAGATTTGGCTATGTTACTTGTATGGTGTGAAGTTCGACATATTCTCCGATCATAAGAGTTTGAAGTATCTCTTTACTCAGAAGGATCTGAACTTGAGATAGCGAAGATGAGTTGAGTATATGGAGGATTATGACTTCGACCTACAATATCATCCTGGTAAGGTTAATGTTGTAGCTGATGCACTGAGTAGGAAGCTTCGTGGTGCACTAGCTGCACTGGTGTTTGAAGATTGGAGGAACTCAGTTGCGATTTGTGACTACAACTTGCAGTACTTCGAGAATGAAGGGGTTGCTTGCCTGAGTAACATTGTGATTTCACCATCACTTCTCAAGACTGTCCAGCAGAGTCAGTGGCAAGACAGAGGGTTGAGGACAATCTGGAACCGACTTCAGAATGGTGAACAGTTAGATGGTTGGAGCACTAACAGAGAAGGGTTTTTGCTTTTCAATGGGAAGTTGGCTGTAGCTGATGACCCCAATCTTCGAGAAACCATTCTAACTGAGGCTTACAAATCAAGGTTCATAGTACATCCGGGTAGTACTAAGATATACCGGGACTTGAAGCGGCAGTATTGGTGAAAAGGTATGAAGAAGAATGTAGCTACTTTTGTGGCTAAGTGTTTGACTTGTCAGCGAGTCAAGGCTGAACACCAGAGACCAGCTGGAATAGAAGTGGGACAAGATCACGATGGACTTCGTGACCCATTTGCCGAAGATCTTGAGGAAGAATGACGCAGTTTGGGTGGTAGTCGATCGATTAACGAAGAGTACTCACTTTATACCGATCTGGATGGACTACTCTCTTACTAAGCTCAGTAGACTGTATGTGAAGAACATCATACGCTTGCATGGTATGCCTTCAAGCATAGTATCTGATAGAGATCCAAGGTTCACTTCTAAGTTTTGGAGAGCCTTGCAAAAAGCATTTGGTACGCAGTTGGATATTAGTACAGCTCACCATCCTGAGTCAGATGGTCAGTCTGAAAGGACCATTCAGATTCTTGAGGATATGTTACGTTGTTGCATACTGGATTTTGGTGGGAACTGGGATGATCATCTTTCTTTGGTGGAATTTGCTTATAATAACAGTTACAAGACCAGTGTGGGTGTGGCTCCATATAAAGTATTGTATGGAAGGCCGTGTAGATCGCCTTTGTATTGGGCGGAAACCGAAGAGCGTGTTACTCTTGGACCTGAGTTGATTGAAGAGACTACTGAGAAAATCAAGGATATCTAAGAGAGACTCAAAGAGATTCAGAGTCATCAGAAGAGTTATGCTGACCCGAAGAGGCATGAGGTAGAGTTCGATACTGGTGATTCCGTATTCTTGAAAGTAACTCTAAGGCGAGGTGTGACAAGATTTGGGGTTAAAGGTAAGCTTGCTCCAAAGTATATTGGTCCCTTTAAGATCACTGAGAAAATTGGACCAATGGCATATTGCTTGAATCTACCTGCACAGTTGGGTCACATGCATAATGTGTTTCACGTGTCAATGTTGAAGAAGTACACACCGGACCTATCTCATGTTGTTCAATAAGTGCATGTACCGATCCAAGAAGATGTGTCCTATAAAGAGCAGCCTGTTCATTTGTTGGCTAGAGAGTTGAAGGTGCTTCACAACAGAGAGATTCCACTTGTCAAGGTGCTTTGGGAACATCACAAGGAAGACGAGGCTACTTGGGAACTCGAGACAGAGATGTACGAGAAGTACCCTCATTTGTTTGACTTTCAATCAGAATTTGTATTGTGATGTAAACCTTGACTTGTACTTTGAATTTCAGGACGAAATTCTTTTAAGGAGGGGAGAATGTAAAAACCCGGATTTTGGGAGGGTAATTTGGACAATTTACTAATTTTCTGGATAAAATATTGGGGGGATTAATTTGCAAAAGTTTTGTGCATAGAGATTAAATTGTAATTTTTTGGAGACTAGATTGATAGAGATTTGAAATTTGGGGACTTATGTGCAATTTTTGAAAAATTGCACAGCCCTATAAGACAGGGCCACGTGCCCTGTCCTTTTCTTTTCTCTCTCTCTCTCTCTTGTCTTTCCTTCTCTCTCTTCCCCAATTTCTCTCTCTTCTCTCTGTATTTTTCAGCCCTCGATCCCCGACCGCCGCAGGGAGTGTTCCGGCCACCATCCACCCGTGCTACGGACCGGCGAAGGATCGCTGTGCCACTCCGAAGCTCCGCCGTCCCTCGCCAGCCGCCGCTGTCGCCTGCAATGCCGGAAAACCTCCATCGAAGCCGTTGGAGCCGTTTCGGTTTTTTCGTCACCGGCGACGATTCTGGCCACCATTTGACTTCCAACCAATCCCGTTGGATTTGTCTTATCTCAAGGATCATCAAGGTATATATATATATATATTTATCTCAACCCCATTTTGCCCGGATTGAAAGTTGCCATTTTGGGATATTTTGAGTTTAAGTTCGACTTTTTAATCCGACTGTTGGATTGAGAATCTGTTGTCATTTTTGGAATGTACTCGAAAAATAGAGAAGTTTGATATATATATATATATATATATATATATATATATATATATATATATATATATATATATATATATATTACCTGTTTGGTGATCGGCACGGAAATCGAGATCGGACTGTCGAGATTTATTTTGTTTTGCATGCCACCGGCTCATTGTGGGCCCGGACCCAAATTGGACAAGTTATATGTCTACCCCAACTATTTTGGGTGCTAGGAATTCAACGAAAATGTCCGTTTGTGGAATTGAAGCTCCAGTGAGAATTTGGTTTTTCGCAAGAGGACGATCGAGGACTTGGAATTGGTTCCCGACCCTCTGAGCGATCGTCAATGACACCTTGAGGATTCGATAGCATGGTATTGCTATTCGAGCGAGGTAGGGACTAATTACCTCTATTTTATATCGTTTTTGAATAAAACTTATTTTCTGCAACATATGAGAACAAATGTGATTTTTGGTTACTCAAATATCTATGATAGGAATTAGTTGTATGAGATATATATTGCATTACTCTGGATTCTGAGTGCAGATTATTTTGGGTATATTAAAAATAGGGCCATTATGCTGCCCGTTTTTCTATAAAAACCTAGTATGCTGATTATACTGAAAAATCAGAGCATGATTATTTTCACACTTCAGTTCTGTATTGCACGTATCATAGGATCATACATGAGTACCGTGTTAGCATCGTGGGTTTACAGTGTAGCGCTACATGCTCCACCGTCAGTGAAAGTCCATAAACTCGCGCGGGATTTTGTTACTTCTGATTACCTCCCCATTTGGCAGGCGTACGCAATTCGGTTGCCCCTCCAAGTTTGGTAGGTGACACACGGGTGTCCCCTCCAGATATGAACTTAGGTATCAGGCAGGCTGTTAGGCATACTTAGTGCCATCATCCTGGATTTCCACAGATGAGAGGATGAGAGCTCATGGATATAGGTTGATTTGTGTCATGTGTATATGGATTAGACAGTTTTGATTACACTGCTTTTTATATATATATGGATTTCCGGTTTGGATTATATATATGTATGTTTTGGACTAAACTAATCATGCAGGAATTCCCCATTACTAAAATATTTTCGATCGAGGTAATTATTTTTCCTACTGGGCATTTTATGCTCACCCCCCTACCTTCTTCCTCAGGTGGTGTCCAGTGCGATCTCGATGATCAAGAGGAGTAAGAGGTCATCTTGATTGCAGTTCGTCTCTTGGTGTTTGGATTGTTTGGGTCTTGTATTAGCATTGAACCAAGAATACTGCTTTCTATTTTGTCTACGAACTTATGTATGCCATTTTGATATTTGACTTTTGTTTTGGATGATGGTGATGCTTGGACTTTTATGTGACTTCGTGATTTTTAATTATTATTCAGTCTATGTTTAATGGTGTATACAAAATGTGTGAGTGGTTCACGGAATGGAATTCCAATCATTTTATTTAAATAGACTGTTTTTATAAAAACTAGAACTTTTGACACTTTTCGAATAAATCAAGGAATTTCCCACCTTTGTGAAATTCTCCTTCTGCCATTGGCCCGGGTTTTGGGTCGTGACAGAGTATGATCTTGAGGAGAAACTAAGACAGCCAAGAAAAGTAGCGGAAGCAACTAGTCTGAAAAACAAAGTTCGTACTATCGAAGATCACACGAATGGTAAAGATAGAACTTAGGTAAATCCATGAAAACAGTTCTTGTAAAGTCGATAGATTAAAGATCCATATGTCTATACTAATTCTGGGCTATGAGTCGAACTTGGACAGTATAAACAAGAGCAAAGAGCATGGTTTTGCGGGAATACGTCATTTGTTTCTAGCTTACAAGAATGTTCCTTGATTTCAGTTATGGAGGGTGATTAATGAGACAAGCAGAGGGTTCTCTTCATGTTGTGTACTTTGCCTTTGTGTCTGGACAAGAACTGACTGTTTCTTTTACTGATTGTAACCTGAATAAAACTTATCAATATCAAATGCCTGAAAAAGCCATTTTCTTAGAATTCTGGGAGAAGAATTCATTTTTCAATGAAGTTATATTTGTTGTCCTGATCATAGTTAAACACTTCAAAAATCTCCATATTAACAAACTAATATAAAACATTGAAATGATTTCTAGTCTACCTCATTTGGTACTTATTATACTCCTCAAACTCCTAAGTTAGGCTTATAGCAACACAGTTTAGAGCTTGGAAAGTAACAAAGCTAGCTCATCATCAGAGACCTTAACTTCAATGCATGCTCCGAGTGAAGTAGCCAGTCTTGCCGCTAACTGATGTTTACACTAGACAAAAGGAAGAAGCAAACCATCAAACATGAAAACATTAAGGGAAAAGTTATGAGGATGTTAGTAACTTGATTAATGAATAAACAAGAGAGAAATCTAATCTCACTCACACAAAGCTGTTCTCCTCTGTTCACAGTGTCGTAAAAGAATGAATAACAGGCACAAAAGTGCAACGGGAAGCAAAAGTGCTCCTCCTTCCTCCTGGATTCTCCCACAACCTGATAAACAAACAACATAAAGTCAGGAACCCGTGTTTAGTTTTTGCCCTGTAAGTTTAGCCGACACATAATTTCTCAAGATTTTTAAGTTTTGATTGAATTTAGACAAAGTCTTGAGAACTATATCTCGTAACTTTCACAGTTATCGAATTTCGGATTGCTTCAAGAAAATGAAGAGGAAGAATGGGGACAACAAGACTGTACCTGAAAGATGGAGCGTCCGCTAGGTTGTCCTGAAATCCTCTTGACACCTCTTTGATCCACAATCCTAGTTGCTCGCTCAAAGTTCTTTCCAAACAAGAAATTTAAACTGAATTTCAAGTAACAAACACCAAAAGTTAAAAGCCACCCAAAATACGACCAATAACAAGAAATTTGAGACAATTTACTTACATGGAGAGCTGCTCATCTGTCACTGTCCAATTTCAAATGGTTTCCTCCCATCAAATGTGGAAACGAAACGAAACAAAGGTGCGCATCATTTATAGATACGTATGTACAAGAGCTCAAGCAAATGGGTATAAGAAGAAGGTACTGGAAAGAGAAAGTAGTACCTAAACCAGTTGATTCAACCTGTTTCCACACAGTCTCTGCCACCAAACGACTAGAACTCATTCTCTCTCTGCTTCAGCTTATATCAATGCGAATTTTGCTATCAACAACAGTAAAGTCTCAAAATCACTGATAGAGCATTTGAAAGGTCCTATTCATTTGGGTTTAAACGACGACATTGTTAACATAAACATTAAATCACCGTTCCGTTCCATTTGAGATTGTAGTCCACATGTTCGTATTAATGCCAAAACCAAAATGGCCCGCAAGTGAAACGCATAAGAACCAATATAAACTCGGGAAAAGTTCGTGCTATAGCCAATTAAACTAAAATAATACATTCCTACATCTTCGTATACAATAAGTTTCCCATTACCAATGGTTTCGAGCCATTAAAAAAAAAAAAAAAGAAAAAAGAAAGGGAAAACAAATTTTTAAAGATGTTACAAAAGAAGCAAACTTTTGCTTAGGGTTGAANAAAAAAAAAAAAAAAAAAAAAAAAAAAAAGGGGGTGGGGGTTGGGCTTTTCGTACCTGAGGCCGGTAATCACACCTAGGTTCCCAGGAGACCCATTTGATTATGTATTCGTCTTTAAAGGTTGGCTGGTGGTACAAATAGTTGCAGGCGTAACTTGGAAATAATCACATATATTGTGACGTTTTAAATGGTCTTAACTCGTTGGAGGGGGTCATAAGTTTCAATGTCTTTTCAAAAGGAAAGGAAAGTGTTCGGAAACAACACTACTGAGTTTTTCCTCGTACTAAGACCGTTGAAGCGGTCAACACGTTTTATTTATACCCTTTCTATTACGTTCTGTGCTTTTGATAATCGTGATTGGATTAACTATTATTTTTTTTTTTTCTTGGACCAACTTTTTATTTAGACATTTTGTTTTGAATGGATAAAATCATTTTTATATTGTGGATAATATCAATATTCACATTCACATTTTAAATTTATTACAGATTCATACCAAATTTCCAAATTAAAAGGATCAATTGTGTTATTTAAAATCTGAATATCAATATTGATATTATCCAAAATATGAAGTAAAGATTGAGTAATAAAAATGACTTTTATCCCTATTTTAAACAAGAACAGAACAAAATAATTTCCAGGTCTTTCCTCTTTTTTCAAGTGAAATTAGTCATCGAAACGAAATATTTTAATCAGAAACTGTTCAAAAAAAAAAAAAGAGCACGGCTTGACGAGGACTACAACTACAAACCGAAACATTGAACAATAAACTGGACTTAGTTAATTGCATACACCATCATTGGCTGTACCAAAGACGAATAAAACAGCACAAGCAAACAATACGAGTTTCATTATATATACGACCACCCTGTTTTGAGGAAATGATAAAAACCAGAATCCAACAATGAAGAGCCTGCTTTTGTGGACCAAACTCTTGAAATTGCAACGACTGATGGACCAAAAAATACACTTAAAAACTTATTGTCATAATTTGCAAACAAATACGTATAATAAGATTATGATAAAAGTTACAAAAAAATGGCATTTGATCTTCTGTAATTCGCTTTTGCCTTGAATAAGGCAAAAATTTATAAACTAACTAAGAAATTGCATAAACCCCCGAATGCTAAACCCTGTAAGAGCTTGCCATCAACAACCAGTCAGCATGTATTAGTAACCTCAGATATCTACAAAGATTGTGTGTACTTGTGTGATTTTCTGATTTATTTTTTCACTCATATTAATCCCTGATCCCTCCAACCAGTAAGAAAGTCTGATTCTTAACTATTAATAATATAAACCTTCCCCAAAAATGTCAGTTTTCACACTTCCAAAGGATTTTCTTTGTTCAAGAACCGTGTCTAAAGATCTTCTTCCAATCCATCTGCACTCAGTGAGTAGATGTCAACAGGTGCAGTTGTGGAGCCAGCAGTATGGTGTTTAAAACTGCGCTTTGAGGAACCTTCATGGTGATCAAGAAAGACTACAACAACAGTAATATCATCATGGAAATGACGCCTTATTCCTTTTTCAATTTTCTTTATGTCAGCATATCTCATCTCCCTCTTCTTAGCAGCCTCTTGAAGAGCAGCTCTTACCAATCTCTTTGCAATTCCCTGCAGATCAGTAAACCAGTTATTAATAGAGCTCATCGACTTGAGTGAATGATTCTCAATGTTTGAAATATATTGGTCTTATATTCGATAAATATACTGCTACACGAACAAAATCAAGAACTGACACCCCAAATCTGCCAAAACTAGAAACTTACAGCTCTGGGGTTTTTGAAAACAATCTCTACAGCTGCCTGATCGCTCAACTGTTCCCAGAGGCCATCTGATGCAAATATTAGGAATAAATCCTGTGATCTAAGCTCTCTTACAAGGATTGAGGGTTCTGCTGTCATTACAGGTCGCTTCAGAGGAATAGGGTTTCCAAATTGCTGGAAAATTGGGTCTCTGTAAAACTCAGGCTTCTTCAGGTAGACATCACCAATAGACCTTGACACCTAACAAAACAAAAAAGACAAACCGTTCTCTGCATCACGTTATTAACATGACAAAGTGCCTAATCTTATCTTTTATGAAATGAGATAAATTTTGCTCAATCTAATACATTGAATCAATGAGCATATCCGAACGTAGAACAATAACACTCTAATTGTTTTAAAATCAAGGCTTGCATACAAAACATTATTTTCTTCATTATGTTAGTTTTCTCTGTTCTGGCTTGCAACTCATGTTAAACTAGCAAAAACAGAATAAAACTGTGGAAGAAGCATAAGAAGCCCAATATACCTGAATAATGCCCTTTATTCTCCAAACTCCATGGGTATATACTACAATATGAGAATCATCAGGATGTAGTGCTTCAACCTCCTTCCTCACCTCCTCAACCCCGACATTATGATCGGTTGACAACCTCTCCGCCACTACCGAATTTTTCTTGCTCTTGGAATCTTTCCGGCCGAGAACTGCTCTGGAGTCTCCGAGATTCGCCACGTACAGAACATCATTCGAAATAGCACCAACAAGGCAGCATGACCCAACTGATGCTATTTGTGGTCTTGCCGCCAATGAACGCTTCACCAAACGCAAGAATTCCTCTTCAGTTGCACTGAATGCCTTCTTTATAACATCCGCTGACAACCCTCCCTGCTCCATAGAAAACTCTATAAAATAGAACAAAAACAACACCATCAAAGACCACCCAAATCTCCAAAAGATTCTTTGCTTGGCCAAGACAACCCAGAAAGAACTTTCTCTGTTCCTTTTAGAAACTTCATAATCAGAACCTAACCCAGTTCTTCAAACACAAAAACAAACCATACCAAGTTGCATTTCCAATCAAAAAACAAAACAAAACTACACAAATATCCACAATCATGGCTATATATGTCTGAATTTGATCATGAATATATCAGAGTGAGCAGATCATAACCAAAGCGCTTTAAAGAGATTAGAAAAGGGGGAGAAAACTACTCTGTAATAAGGGGAAAAGATGTTTGTTGACGAATCTAGAAGCTTCAGGTCCGCCATGGCCGTCATAGACACCAACATAGATACCAGAGGGAGAAGTGAAGACCTGACTCTGGTCCTCGAGGCTAGAATTGGCCTGAACGACGGCGATCGAGTAGTCACCAGCGGGGTGGGGCTTCAAGTCCGTGTGCCATAGAAGACCATCACCGCCGCCGCCACACCAGCGGCCAAAGCACCGTTCCAATGGCCGATAACACGACCGAAGCATCATCTACGAAGTCCGATAGATACTCCAATGATTTTTTTTCTTTTTGGTTTTTGGTGGGGGGTGTGTGTGTGTGTGTGTGTGTGAGAAGGGTTTAGGAGAATGTGGGTTGGGTTCGTTAGATAAAAGAAAATTTCTTAAGAGAGAAAAAGAGAGAGAGCGTGTGTGCAGAGAGGAGAAGAGTGGAGTAAAGAAAACGAAAAGTCGCCGCGTTAAGAGGGAGGGAGGAAGGAAGGAATGGAATATATGTNTACCCTCTCAAATACGTATTTATTCATTATTCCCATTATACAACACTGACACTCCACAAAAAAAAAAAAAAAAAAAAAAAGAAAAACCAACACTAGCACTAATCTAAAGTCTAAACTAGGGAGCCTTATGCTACATTTCAGTCTCCCATCTTCATCTTTGTAGACCTCACCTCACCTAACCTAACCTAACCTAACCTGCACACGTTTGTTGCGTTTCAGTTGTCTATTTTTGTGAGCTATATAGTTCGTCTGAGCCTGTAGTATGGGACGCGTATCTATTGCATCTCAGTTAGTTAGTTGTCTATCTCTGTGGAATCCGGACGAAGTCTTTGGACTGACTATTGCATGAATATACCAGTGTGCAGTGTCGATGGTCTCTTGGGCTAGGCTATGTGCTATGTTTGGTAGATGGGAAAATAAGTGGAGGAAAGGAAAACTGAGGAAAGAGAGAAAATATGGAAAATGAAAAAAAAAAAAAAAAAAAATTTGTTGTTGTTTGGTACATAAGAAAAAGAGGAAATTAGTGTTCTTTAAAATATTTATTTGGTCTTTTTATTAAAATTTTAAAAGTATTATACAAAATTAATTTAATAAATTCACTTTAAAACATTCAAAAAATTTCCTCCCTTTTTCTCTTTATTTTTGGGGAAAAAAAAATATTTGAATGAGTCTACCATTTTTTTTTCCTTTTCTTTTTTCTTCCCTTCTCCTTTCTTTTTTACCAAACTACCCAAATTTTTATTTTCTTTTTCTTCTCTATCAAAACATTTCTTTCCTCTCTTTTTTTCCTTCTTACTAAATATAGCCTTATTTTCATAAAAAATAATAATAATTTCTTTTATTTTTTAGAGAAATTTTCTTTTTAGAAAGTATTGTCAGGAGAAATGCTAATGGGAGATTTGTTCTCTTTTTTCCTATTAAGTATGAATTTTGCTACGAGTATTGGTGTTTGTCTAATCTAGATTGTCCTTTGTGTATTATAAAATGAAATTTGGGTAGAAATTACGCTAGTAGATGATCCATATTCACTAACCCCCAGTGCTTTGCCTTCTAAAGAAAAAGACAATTAAAATGGTTTTTGTTTTTTTTTTTTCTTTTCCTATATTTTTTTTTTTCCTTTTACCTTTTATAAATTGTCTAACGTAGTTTTGAAGCTTTGCATTAAATTGTATTTCAATCATGACCACGGTTTTTGCCACCCGAATCGCAATACCAGAAATGTCACTCGATGCATGGTTTAAGAAATTTTTTCCAATATTTCTCTCTTTCTTTTTTTGGTCTAAATGGAGGAACAGAATGGGAAAATTGTGTAGAAAGAAGACTTTTGTATGAAATTTGAAAACCAAAGGGGTAACAAGCTCTAAAACATATATATGTATATATTTCTAGAAAATTTAATTTATTCCTTGAAATACAGATAATTCTCCAAGAAAGTTAATAAATACATAGCTATTTTGTATATATAAAAAAAAAATCACATCACTCTTATCACTTCAAACTATATGCAAATAACACTAAGAGGAGGATATATTTTGTCTTTTGTAATATTGCTTAATGGGTCACTTTTCTTTTTGAATGTGGTGTACTTTGTTTTTGCTTCTCAGCAACAGACGCGTTTCATATAATTCATAAAGCTTCTGCCAAAAGATGAGAGCCGGATCCCCTGTCCAGAAATCCTCTCTTATTTCCTGTCAAGCGAATGAAAAAATGACACGTCTTAGACCCCTCTTTAACTCATCTTACTTATCTAACGGAAGGATGCTCCATTTCTTTATTTTATAAATATAATAATTAAAAATAAATCAAAATAAAAAATGATGGTCTGTCTCCTTCACTTAATCCCAGATCTTTGATTACAATAATTTTGCTTGATTATAATAGAATTCTGAAATAAAGATTTATGATTTATGGGTGCTTTGGTTTATGCAGAATCGGGGATTTTAGGAATGGAGAAGAAGCGTTTGAGGAATAGAAATATATGGGTATTGGTAGAATGTTGATTGCCGTTTAGGAAAAACTCTTACTAACTGCAAATAACAAAAACCATAGATCAAAGGATGAAGAAAGAAGACGAAGGCAGGTGCTTGGCTATTTATTTTATTTTTTTACCCTCATGTAGCCAATGACAATAGAATGCTCCTTTTTTCCAAGGCATTATCAGTTGTTTTAGTTACTATTTCTCAAAACTCATCAATAAACCCTATATTGGTAAGTAACATTAATATCTATCCAATTATCAATTCTGTATCCAAAACGCTAAAACCCTTTTCACTTCAATTATTTCAAAAATGTAATTGTTGATACAGAAATATAATAGCTGGCTTTGGGGTGTCATTTATCAATGGTTTATTAGTAATCTTGGACAATTCTCAAAATCTTATTATGCAATCAGCGACCTCACTAGTGGTTGACCACAACATTGACAAAGCGCGTAAAATATCATTTTGCCCAATTATCATTAGAAATTGGGAAACTTATCAAATAAACAGTCTTTGTATTTAATTATGATTTATTATGAAAGTCTGAACAACTATTAATAACATTTGTGCTATTTGTGCTATGCGATTTGTCATATTTTCATTGGTGAATTAAAATTGACACTAATACGTTTAATACAATTTAAAAATTGATAACTCATGACTGACTCATGTTGTATCACATGGCATTAAGAAATGGAATTTATGATTGCAAACATTATTCCTTAAAAAAAAGAACTCAATCAACATTTTTCTTGTTTTTGGTGCGATCTAATATTTCGGCATCCCGGTCTTAACAAAAATCTCCCTCCTCAACAAATTAAAATGACAAAAAAAAATTGATAAAAATAGGCCGTACAAGAAAATTGCATTTTTCTGATCTAACGGATATCAAAAGTCCAAATTATTCGTTCACCATATGGCCGAGTCCAGTTTGGGACCAATAGGAAAGGGCAATATAAACCAGTAAAGAAAGACTTTGAGACTTTTGTTTGGTAATCGAAATGGTTTATTGTCTTAGTGGTCCTTTGTTGAATCCTAAAGTCAAGTTCGAGTGATTTGACTTGTACGAAGCCAACCACAAACCTTAAATATGAAAAGAAACACTAGTTTATTCAATAAACTAATTTATCCAATATTTTATGGCTTAAAAATAGTTATCCAAGACTTAATAGAGTAAATTAATGCGTGCAATAGAGGATTGGAAATAGGATTGGAAAAAATTGCTAATCTTGGTAATGAATGTAGAGTTTCAATGAAATTCACACTCACACGCTCTTATGATTAATAAGCATTCATTGTCTGCAATCTAGATTTTTCTGAAAAATGCGTATTGATGGTGTGGGGCCCATTCCTGAACCTTGAGCCGTAAGAAGGGTCACGCGGATCGCACGTGATCTCACCATCGGCCTATGGGACTTCCGAATTTAAGGCAGAACCCACCACTGATCCCAAACGGTTCAGTCGGTCAGACCTCGAAACCACGACAGCTGGCGGTCTGAAGCCCCAAGGGTCTGCTGTCTAGGAACAGCGACCCTCACCTCAACAGTCGTAGGGGTCAGAAGCCCCAAGGGTCTTCAGACTGGATGCAATGGAAAACATCCCCGCGGCTCCAGACCCGGACAGAGCATTTAATGCGTTTCTGGGTAGGTGCGCACGCAGGGACAAGCTGTCCTGACAGAACGGCGATGTGCCCAAATCTCGCTCCTGACAGATTGAAGCCATAGGAGGCGGCGAAAATCAGGCCGCGGTAGCGCAGAAGAGGTCACAGAAATCTCGGTCCATGATGGTTTAAAAGATCTGGAAATGAAAGGTACTCAGGAATGTATATTTACTTTTCCAAAGATAGAGAAGAAGACTGTTGACTATCCGAGGACTACATATATGGAAGCTATGCATTCAGAGAAAGGGGGTGAGAACAAAAAACACAAAAAAAAGAGTTAGATATTGAGACTGATATATTTTTCTCCTTGCTACCAAAACGCAAAGAAAAAACCACTGACTTAAGCATCGGAGAGTCTTTGNTCCGAGGACTACATATATGGAAGCTATGCATTCAGAGAAAGGGGGTGAGAACAAAAAACACAAAAAAAAAGAGTTAGATATTGAGAATGATATATTTTTCTCCTTGCTACCAAAACGCAAAGAAAAAACCACTGACTTAAGCATCGGAGAGTCTTTGCAGGTAGCCACCCCCGCCTCTCCGATCTTGCTTGGAGTTCAGAGAGTTGTGAGATAGCAAGGACACGTGAACAGTTGGAGAATCCAGTATCAGCAGTTCAAGACACGTGGACGACTGGTGAGAAACCGCTCCAACAGATGGTCCTTGCCAAAGAAAACCGTGTGAAGCCTCTCATTTACAGGTTCAATAGAATTCCTTTTTCTTCGCCTATCGTTGCATGTTCTATACGAGACCTTTTATGCCTAGCCTAAAACACAACGAATGCACACCTCTTGATTCCGAAACCATAAATTTTGTCACAGAAATATAAATGATAAATTCTAGTCCCAGGGGTTCACATTTGGTACCATGAATGAAAGAAAAAAGTGCTGAATTTATAAAACAAACATCTAAAAATTCACAAATCATCATCGATAAGAATTTAATTAACACAATAACATGATATTTATTATGCTATTAGGATTGTAAATTGTTACTAATCTGATCCAAAATTTGAATATAGAATTATAGTTAAACGTATTCTTAAATATTTTAAAAAAAAATAGAAATTATATTCTTGTCTATTCTAAAAAAAGACTTGATTTTCGTTAGATATATTAATTTGAATATACGATCCAAAAAAATATTTTAGATAATCAACCTCTTGTTATGTGTTAACCAGCTCTTGTTATGTATTAACCAGACATGATAGTGAGTAACATAGCAACCTTCTTGACCTGTTTACTAAATATTTAACAATCAAAATATTTGAAAATCACCTAAAATGAATGAAATTACATCTATTTTAAAAGGACAAGTGAGAAATTATTAGAAATATGCCCTAAAAAACAACAGATTCTTTGTTTAAACAATGTTTATTTCTTTGTTTGTTATTTTAAATTTTTTGTTTAAAGAATGTTTATTTCTTTGTTTGTTATTTTAATCGATGTTTATTGAATTTAAATGTTATCTGTAATGTATTGATGTAAAAAAAAATAATAAAAAAAAGGCACATTGGTAGTGTCACATGTTGATTAGCAAGCCTCAAAACTTTCGTTACAGAAATAACAAGGGCAAGTCAAAACCATCTCAACAAAGACTATAAAGACTTCATGGTTCCTTTCTTTACAATGATGACCCTTCGACAGCAAGGACAATCCCCACGAATTCGAACCCAGGGACCCAAGCAAACAGCGTGGAATCTATGATGACAAGGCAAACAGATGAGCCGATCACCGTGGATGAAACTCTCCAGGCATATACTACAATCCTGGGGTGCTTTTGACACAGCATCTTCCGCACTGGTTTCCTCGCCGCTAAAAAGTTCCAATTGCAAACTAGACAAAGACTCTCGAGTAAGACCACGTGGCTTCTCATTCTCTCCTTGCAAGAGTTGCAGCCTTACAGTTTGGGAGCTCAAGTCAGTAGGTGAGGAGTTATCAATCGACCAACCTGTTGAATTTTCAGTGTCCCAATCCGTTGCATCAAAAGGACTTGAGTCATCACCAGGCCCTCTCCCACCACTGTTGATGTTAGAAGTACTTCTGCCATGCCTGAATGAGATCGAAAGAAACCCAGTAAAACACATCAGACAACCAAGGAGGCAGATCAACAAAGCCAAAAAAGCATGAGACAGATTCTTGTGAACAGGTAACTGAAGCAAAATAACTATCAAATGATAAGTAGGATCTATTAACTTATCGATAAAAAGAAAGAACACAAAATCTTCTCAAGTTTAAAGAACAGTAATCTATTCAATGTAACATAAAAAAGGACCACATATTTTGGAACAGAAATTAACTTCTTATAGGAGTCTTTTAATCTTTTGGCTTGAATCTTACAAAGGAACCTAGAGGTATGAAACTTGACATTTAAGGCATGTTTATATATCTGTAATTAAAAAAAAAAAAACCCGTAAATGGGACAAGATTGGAGAGGAAAGCAAAGGAATCGAAAATTGATTTATCCCTGCTAATTGCTTTGGTAAACTAGTGAGTAGATGGAAAAGAAAAACACTTCCCTAATTTACATGCCCTTTACAGTCCATTACGGAATAGTTAACATGGCCATAAAACAACGATTTTGATGACCAAAACCCAATTTTGGGTATGGAGTAAATTATGATCGAATTCAGTGAACTTTAAACTAGGCACCGTCCTTATCTTTTAAGAAGTACCTCACATTATATTGATCTAAAATCTACACTGCCATATATCACCTAACCAGGTTCCAAACTGACCTGTTTCCATAGAGAGGAACCCCTCTCAACCTCTCACGAAGCCTAGCCCTTGCGAGAAGCACAGCTCCAGGGAGCCTTTCGTTCTCAGTCACCGCTGGCCTGCTTGTACCAATAAAATTTTCTGAATCAATTCTATTACTGGAAACAAACTGGCTTGTACTCTCCTCAAGTCGAAATGCCGAATGGTCCTGAACAATAAACGCAATGTATGAAAAAACCCGGTAGGCTTAAAAAAAACAAAGAACGCAATGTCAATATCAATTTCAACATCATCACCAGCTGATACGCATTACAGAATACCATTATAACAGATAACCCTAATACCCCACTTTAAGAAACGATGGCTCGCGGTCCCTCTACATAAAATATGTACCTGAGTTTCGGAAAATAGAATTACTTAACAAACACCAGATAAAACACAATGGCAAGTCAATACATTCTCTCAATCCATATGTGAAAAAGGAACATATCAGACTAGCCCAATAACGAGTATATTTAACCAAGAAGAACATTATAGCATGTTCCTTAATAGTCCCACTTGATACCTTATTTAAAAGGAAAACCCCATAACCAGTAACGGGCTATTGAGAACCCTGAAAGTGTCCTAGATATTTTTGGTGAATTTTTACCATAAAAACAGAAAATCTTCACACCCAAAACCCCTTGCTCCCAGTCCCAGTTCCGAAAATCCCAAAGTTCGGTGAATTTTCATACAGTAGCACAAATCATAGACATTTTTCTTTTTCTCACAAAATGTGTCAATAATCTCAATAATCAAAATTAAGAGATTAATTAATAAGAAATACCTGATTAGCGACCCGGTTGTAGATGTGGCGGGCGTGAGGGTACCGCCGGAGGGGATCGCAGCCGTCCAAATCATGTCGGTGATTGCTAGTACTACCACCACTAAAATAGTTATGGCGACGATTCTGGTTGGGACTGTTATGAAAATTTCGATCGGGAGGAGGAAGAGAATCGAGCCCTAGATCGGGGCTGCTCCGGCCAAAACGGGACCTCCTATTGTAAAATAGCTCCGAAGCGCTCGTCATGCACACGAAACCGTGTAACCAGTCTCCTAAACTCTCTCCGATTTTGCCCTAATTTAATCAGAAAAAAAAAAAAAAAAATACGAAGAAAGAGATAAGAAATTTCTCTGAGACTCTGGGGAAGATCAGCGGTAAGCTTCCATGGAAGACTCTTCTTTGGCGTCAGATATTTTTCGGGGAAGCTTTCTATTTCGGTGAATCTTTCTTTTAGGAGAAGATGGGGATGAGGGCTGCGATCAAGCCACGTGTCAATCGAGTAGCCGTGTGGGAATTCGAGGCGTTGGATTGAGATGAGTATTTGTGGGTGTCCATGTGGACTGATGCCGGTTTACGGATAAAGACATTTCGAATGTGGTCGTGGGTGAGCTTTTCGCGCCGTGAGACGATGTCGTATTTTTTATGGAGCATGAGCATTTTTAATCAATTATTATGCTTGACAAGATGTGCAAGAAAATCTAAATGTCGTGGGCATTAATTTTCTTGTTGGATTCCTTTTTTTTTTTTTTTCTTTTTGTCTTCTTTGATCGAGGAAATATTGGATTTTCTTGTAGTCACACGTGTTGGCTTTTTAAGTATAATGGACAATGTTAGTAGCTACTAAAAAGGAGGAAATCAAAGCTTATAAATAATATAGAATATATATATATATATTATAAATTAAGAATATCAACCAAAGAAATAGACAAAAAATGAATTCTTTCTTAACGAAAAGAAAAGGATTTAAATGAGATACATAAATTTTTACAAATATTTCGATTTATAAACATTGACGAATGAATTATAACTATTCATTTTTTTGGATAAATTATAGTCACTTGTTTATTTAGACAAGTTATATCTACACATTTGTTAGAATAAATTATGGTCACATATTTTACTTAGCTAAAATTGCACCAAACTAAATCCACAAATTTATTTCGTTAAATCTCTAGCATTCAATCCATTCTTGGGCTTGGGTTTGGACTTGTAAAATATTCTACAATAATATGCATCCAAATACAAAGGTCCATAATACTCCCTTTTGGATGTCCATTATACAAAAATATACATCGTTAAAACCTTATTAGAAAAAAGATCCTATGGGAAAAAAATCCAAGTGAAAGAAAAAGAGTACACCATTATTGTTCTTGTTATACTTTGAAGAGTGTCTCATTAAAAACTTTACCAGGAAAACCCAGTGAAATAAAATCTTGGTTAAGGAAAAAAGAGTGCATGCGTAACTATCTCCCCTTCATGACTAATTCACTTGAAAGTTTACAGAAGATCTTTGAGTCGGCATATTCTAATTTTGTGTACCAATTTCTCGAATATTACGGTAGAGAGTGATTTGGTGAATAGATTTGCTAAGTTGTCACTAGAATGAATTTGTTGAATATCTATATCACATTTCTTCCGAAGTTCTTATGTGAAGAACAATTTAGGTAATATATGCTTCATTAGTTCTATTGCCTTTGATATAACCACATTTAAATTGAGCAGTATATGTAGTATTATCCTCATATATCATAGTTGAAATCAATCTGATGGAAGTTAATTTGCATATTTCTTGAATACGTTGAATAATAAATCTCAACCATACACATTCTTGGCTTGTCTCATGAAATTCAATTATTTCAAAATGATTCGAGGAGGTAGTAGTAAGAGTTTGTTTCATAGATTACTAAGATATTGTTGTGTCACTACTAGTAAATATATAACATATCTAGGATCGAGCTTTATGCGGGTCAGATAAGTATTTTACTTCTGCAAAACTAGTTAATTGCGATATGAATTTATTAGAATAAAATAAACTCATATCAGTTGTTCTATAGAGATAACGAAATATTTGTTTAACTCCTTTCTAATATCTTTGAGTTAGAGCGGAACTATATCTTACTAGTAAATAATGGAAAAAAAAAATATATCACGTCGAGTGCAATTAGCAAGATACATAAGAGCTCTAATTGCACTCAAATATGGTATTTCAGGACCAAGAATTTTTTTGTTATCTTCTCGAAGATGAAAATGATCCTCATTTACACCAAGTGTTTTGACAATCATTGGGGTACTCAATGAGTGAGCTTTATCCATATAAAATCTTTTGAGGACCTTTTTTGTATAAGCCGATTGACATACAAGTATACTATTTAGTAAATGCTCGACCTAGAGGCCAAAACAAAATTTTGTTTTCCCAAGATCTTTCATTTCGAATTCTTTCTTTAAATACTCTATTATCTCATTAATCTCTTCAGGATCCTGATAACATTCAAATCATCAATATATACTGCAACAATAGCAAATCTAATTTTTGAACTCTTAATAAAGATTCATGGACAAATATAATTATTCACATATCCTTTATTTAAAAGATATTTACTAAGATGATTGTACCATATATGTCCAGATTGCTTTAATCCATATAAAGATCTTTATAATTTTATCGAACATATTTCTCACGGTATTGTATTTAATACTTTGTGTACTTTAAATCTATCAAGGATTTTCATAAAAACATCACTATCAAGTGACTCATTTAAATATGCTATTATAATATCTATCACGCGCATTTTAAGCCTTTCAGAGATTGCTAGGCTAATTAAGAACCATAATATTATCACATCCACCACAGAAAAATATATCTCATCATAATATATCCCTAGTTTTTGTGAGAAACTTTGTGCCGTAAGTCGTACTTTGTATCTCACAATTTCATTTTGCTCATTATGTTTTCGTTCAAAGACCCATTTGTATTGTACAGAATTCACATCTTTAGGTGTTTAGATAATAGTTCTAAATACTTTTCTTTTCCCAAGAGATTTAAGTTCGTCCTAGATTCCTTCTTTCTATTTTGGCCAATTATTTCTATGTCGACATTCTTCGATGGATTTTGGTTTAAGATCATCGCTTTCATTCGTTATATCAGTAGCAATTATATATGTAAATATATTGTCGACAATAATTTTATTGCGATTCCATTCTTTTCCTGACCTGACATAATTTATTGAGATCTCTTTATTTTAATCTCATCAGGTATCTAAACCTCTTTTGGAGTTATTTATTTAGTTATATCAACTATTTGTTTTGGCAATGTGGTTCTTTCTTTAAGAATATCGTTATTTTCAAGATGGCCAATTGATGTGATAGATCCCCATTTCTTTCTAAGGATTTTATCTTTAGTACCAATTGATCTACCACACTTCATGCGGCCTTAAACTCACTTGCTATTATATTTAAAGATTGTTTTACAGGGATATCAATCTATTATGGGGCATTTACTGCTAGTACATGTGAATTAGTCACTCTCTTTATATCTGTGAATGCATTAGGTAATTGATTTGCAACATTTTATAACTATATAATTTTTTGAACTTTTAGTTCACGTTGGCTAGTACAAGGATCAAAATAAGATAATAATGATGCATTCTATGAAATTTCAAGTTGTTTTTACAGCTGTTGCTTTTCTCCCCCTAATGGTAGGAATTTGGTTTCATCAAACTGACAATCAACAAACTATACAGTAAAAATCTCACTTGTCAGGTGTTCAAGATATTTGATGATAGAAGGAGACTCAAAATTAACATAAATTCTTAACCTTCTCTGAGGACATATCTTGGTGCACTATGGTGGGGTGATTAGTACATATACTACACAACTAAAAACTCATAGATGGGAAACGTTTGGTTCTTAACCAAAAGTAGGTTATAGTGAGGAGTATTTTTGATCGCTTATGGGTTTAATGCGAATAAGGGAAACAATATATAATACAATATGCCCCCAAGTAGAAACATGTAATTTTATTCTCATCAATAATAGTCTAGCAATTAATTGAATGCGTTTAATAAATGACTTAGCTAAACTATTCAGTGTATGTATTTGGGCAACATGATGCTTAACCTTAATTCCAATTGATATACAAAAATCGTTAAAAGCTTAAAATGTAAACTCACTAGCATTATTAAGATGAATAGTCTTAATTGTATAGTATGAAAATTGTGCTCTTAAATAAATTAATTAAGCAAGAAATATCACAAATACAATCTTGTGAGTAGATAACAAGCAAATATGTGACCAATGTATAGAAGCATCTATCAATACTATGAAGTATCTAAATGGTCCACATGCTGAATGAATAGGCCTACATATATCTGTTGGAGTAATATCCTATAAAGCAGTTTATTATTTTAACATTATAAACAATATTTATTAGATTATTTGTTATCTATTTATTATTAATAGATTCCATATCATGAATTTATGTTTCATTTATGTCCCATTGATATACATGTAATATCTATATTTATCTTATACAAACATCTAAAAGACTCCGAGACATAGAATGAGTGACAAAGAATTATTCGTATGATGAGTTCATATATGAGAGACATTATATTCTTTATTTTATTATGTCTAAATTAAATTATTCGCATTCTACATATTGAAGATGAAATACTTTACTATGCCATAGAATGTAGTATTGTCTATTTGATTAATGAAGTCTTTAATTATTGAAGTAAGTTTTCAGATAGAAATACTAGTGTGTTATAAGAAAGTTATAATAGCATCAAACAAGAACGAATAAATTAGAATTTGAGGTTGAGTGCTGTAACTCAAATTTCTAATTTCACTAATTTAACACTATTGTAGAAAATCTTAATTCTAGTGATTAACGAACTTAGTTTCATGTGTTTTGTCTTTTTGATTACTAAAGAACTAGTTTTGATTTATAGTTCAAAGTTTGGTATCTTGGAAGATAAAATATATGAATTATGTAGAACGTTTTTTTTTTTTTATAATGGACGTCATGCATATAATATCACTTTGAATTTTTTTAACTACTTAGATATTATAAACTAGGGCTCTGGTATTCGCTATGTGATTTTGACTGTGTTGGTATAAGTAAATACAAACATCGTAGTCAACTATTATCTATTAGATGAAAAATGGCAACTCAAAGGTAAATATATATTAAAGGGTAATACGAAAATTTCACCCATACGTCTATATGTATAGTATATGATATTTAATCTAAGAGTTCAATATTGGGCCTATAGTAGTGTATCCCAAAATTAATGGATAAGGCTCAATCATAATTATGAGTTAATTATGCTTGTGGGTATATAGTCTATTGAAGCTTGGGCTTTATAAATCCATCTAATCCCTTGTCTAGCTCAAATTAAAGCTCAATCGTTATTGGATGATCAGTTGAGCCTAACAAGTCCAATAAGCCCAATAGGGTTTATTAATCTCTATATAGTTACGAAAAAAATTCTTTAACTGCCAATTACATGAGTTAAAGATGAAACACCCTTGAGAGAGGAGTATTACATGTATAACAGAAAGAGAAGAAGAGCATAAAAAAATGGCCAGCTCTTGGAATTCCCTATCTTTGGTGTTTCGGTAATCCCGAAGAAATTGGTTCGAAGAGATAATCTTCTTGTTCGTCTGTGGATATCTTTGTTAGGAATCAAGAAGGTGACTACCAACTGGATCAACGAATGACTTTCGAGAATAAACAAGAAGACAAAAAGGTTGTTGAGTGAGTCCAGGTATTATTCTTGTCTAGATCAAGAGTTAATTTATATTAGATCACGATCCAAAATATTTTGTAAAAAAAAAAATTTTAAACGACCAATTTCCTTGCGTTTCTAAATTTTACAAAACTATGGCATTCTTAAAAATGATTTTATGAAAATATTTTTCAAGATTTTATTCTAATGAATACTAGCAATTGCTTCCAAAGCATAACTCTATTGTTGATTTAGCATATCTTACTCTGATCTATTCTCTTGTTAATTGATATTTATAATTTTTGGAAAGTTTGATTATATTTGGTCCTGTTCATGTTATGAGTATGCTTTAGTTTGTATGATGATCAATAGATGTAATAAGTTTGATTAATTATTTGATATTGCTATAAGGTGATGATCATGTTTATTTTTTATTTTCATTTCCGGCATGTTCTTGATTTCTATGTGTTCATATTTTATGTTCTTGATAAAAATATGCATAGAAATATTGTGATCTTTAATTATTTTTAAGTTTTTATGAAAAACTATTTTTCAATTTTAAAAAAACAAATGAAACAATCGAGCAGCGCATGGCTAGGAGCCGTGTGCACTGCCCAAGCGAGCCTCATGGATGTGACATGTATGCAAGCCGCGCGGGCATGTCCCCACACATGGTTGCACTAGTGAGTGGCATCCCTGTGCAAGTCGCGCGGGTTCACCCTGCACATGCCGCGTGGGCATGGCCTCATTGGCCGCGCAAATGTGATCCACGCATGGCCTGTGGATGGCCTTCCCGTGCAGGCTGCACAGGTTCACCCTACATATGCCACTCAGGCACAGTCCCACTGATCGCGCATATGTGATCCATGGATGGCCTGCGAGTAACCTTCCTATGCAGGCTATGTGGGATCACCCTATTGGCCACACGGGCACTACCCTACTGGCCGCACAGATGTGATCTACGCATGGCTTAGCGAGCAGTCTCCTACACGCTAGTTGGGCGGATTGCCTTCTGTGCCTTGACCACTCAGAATGTCACCTTGTGCGCTTGTCCCGAGTGAGGCCGCACCACATTATATAAGCCCGATGGTACTCGGAAGTTGTCCTAAGTATAGCCACGTAATATCTCGAGGCCGCGGCCGTTTACCACTGGCCTCCCATTCTGTTCATCGATTTTTCTTGTTACATTTTGAATTCTAGCTGTAAATTATTTTCATTTTAAAAATTAATTTAATTTGTTCATAGTTTTGTAAAACCTGATAAATTAAAATTTTATTTTATTAGAGATAGCCTAATAATTAATTTACGTGAGGACAAGCTGAATAGAAAAATTCATTGGATAAAAGAATCTTCTAGTTCTTTAATAGATATCCATATGAGATTCCAATAATTTTTTGCATTATTATTGACCTAGGATGATCCAAATGATCATGTCAAAAAGAGAAAACTTTTGGATCAAAATCTTTCTTAGTCATCTCATTATGTGATTCAATCGTACTTATAAATGTGTAATACAACCCAAAGAAAAAGGCACATAATTTTTCTAATATTTGCTTCTGGATAGAGATAATGGAAATAATACAGAGATACTTTATATTGTTCTCATTTGTAGTCTTAATATGATATCTATTGCAACGTATATTTTTAAAACTTAGCAAATTTCTTCTAGATTTACTAGAGAATAAAATATCATTTATAATTAATTTTGTTCCTTTAGGTAATATTATTATAGTTTTTCCTGAGTCTTTAATTATTTTTGTGATACTTGAAATTGTATTTATATTTGACTTTAATAATGATAATTTTATAAAGATTGTATGCATTGTTATACTATCAATTAGACAAATATATTTACCATTGGTTTTCGAACAAATATTACTGAAATCCATATTTCTCAACAAATTAAAGCAAAAGAACTATAATTATTAAATGAAAGATATAATGAAATATATAACTTAAGAAAAAGCAATATGTTATATAAACACTAAAAATAGCATACAAATATTATATAATCTAATACACAATAAAGTTAGATATTATTGGCCCATTATCAATTTTTCTAAGTTAGATTTTCAAAAAAGTCTGAAATTTCCAAATAGGTCAAATCCATAAGATTATCTTGTTCAACAAAGTTCGTCTCTATGTTCTTTTCTTTTTCCTTCAATAATGCCTGGTAAAGGTCAACAAGGTACTTAGGCGTTTGACAGGTATGCGACTAATGTCTTCTCATACCACATCGATAGCAAAGATTCTTAGAATTTTGGGTGGTTTATATCGTAAATCTTTTCCTTTTTCTTGCATCTCTTTATTAATTCCCTACTCTCGGTGGGTTGTAGTTCTTTTTTTTTTTTTTAAGTTTGAAGAGTTGTTATGAACATCACGATACTAAAAAAAAATTCAACCATAACCCCTACCACGACCACGACCATGATCACATCTATGGCCATAATTAGTAGTTGATACAACATTTACTTCATGAAATATGTTGAACTAATCGGGCAAATTTCGTGATTTTTCATTAATAACTCATTATTTTGTTTAGTAATAAGTAAACATAAAATTAATTCAAATATTTTTTAAAACTACGTTCTTGATATGGTTGCTGCGGGAAAGTATTTGAGGCATAAAAAATGGAGTCTGTTTTTATTAACATATCTTCGTTAGTAACCATTTCTTTACATAATTTCAATCGAGAAGTAATTTTAAATATTATTGAATTATATTCATTGACTGTTTTAAAATCCTGCAGATGCAGGTACATCCAGTCATAATGCACTTCTATGGTCATATTTTTCTTTTAAATTTTTCTAGAGCATATACAGCTCCTTTATCGTTAAATATTCAATTTTCAATCTTTTGTGCAAATAATATCGAAAGAAAATCATGACTTTTGCATGATCTCGAGTGGATGCCATATTTCTTTCTTTAATTGTTTCTTTAAGATTCATAGCATCGAGGTGAATTTTAGCATCAAATGTCCATACTAAATAATTCTTACCCAAAATTTCAAGGGCAATAAATTCAAGCTTTGTGAGATTTGACATTGTAAAGACTATTATATCAAAAAAAATTATATAATTAGGAATAAGAAACTCATAACATGATCAATACATAGTTACAGAGAAATAAAATACAGTTATCTAATATATTAAATTAGCAATATTTGACGACATACTTATAAACATGTATAATATAGAAGTTTGTAATCGAATATATGGACATGGAAATCTTAAAGTTAAAAGATTAATTATATATACATAAATATTACTACAATAATAATTTATGGTAAGAAAAATAATGATAAATAGTATTTCAAATAATATCATATAAACAAGTAATTTCATAATAATAGGGATGGTCTACCAACATAATTTATCAAATATTTTCTATATATAGATTATTCGTGACCAAAAGTATGATGTAAACATATCATAGTGAAAACGCTAAATATAAATACATAAAGCAATTCAATGCAATATAAGAGTATCAAACTTTCAAATTATTATAAAGAAAATTACAAGAAATAAAATTAGAAAGAAATAAATATATGTATATGTACTATCATAGTATACAATATATATATAGATATATTAGATTATTTATGGTAAATCTCTATCAAAATGAAAAGAGAAATTTATAATGTAATGTAGTAACTAATAAAATTTTAATTCGACGGAATTATAATAGCTAGAAGTTCGTGCCAATAACGTATTGTAAAGAATATAAAATATATACTATAGCTTAAGAATATCAACATAAAGAGATAGATAAGAGAGTAAATTGTTTCTTAGTGAAAAGAAAAAGATATAAATGAGATATATAAATTCTTAAAAATGTCTCTATTTATAGATATTGGTGAATAAAATACAGCTATTCATTTCTTTGGGTAGACCATAGCCACTTATTTATTTAGATAAGCTATGTCAACACATTTGCTAGAGTAAATTATAGTCACATATTTTACTTGGCTAAAATTGTATCAAACTATATCCACAAATTTATGGGCCTTTTATGAATATGACCAAAATTTGGATTCAATTTAAGTAAATATTTTGTTGTTAAATATTATAGCAAAATATTTGGTATATATTTATAAACCAAGTATAAAAAATTATATATCAAGAACATTTCAATACAGTAAATGAAATTAGTAGACAAATTATCTACCAAGTGTAAAAATATATATATACCTAGACATTTAGTTATAAAATTTTAAAAGTGGATATTTACTTAATTAAATTTAAAATATTGGTCATCTACCTTAATTTTTCCAAATTTATTTGGTTAAATCTCTATTATTCAATGTATCCTTGGACTTAGATTTGGGCTTGTAAAATGTTCCACAATAATGGACATCCAAATACAAAAATCCATAACATAAACTTTTTTTTTATTAGTTTAATTTTTTTCTTCTCTTTTTGGCTTATTGAACCGTAACAAAAAATGGTCCCAAAATTTATTGCAAACATCTTATTTTAGTCACCAAAATTTAATCTTAAGAGCAATTGTAGGAAAATTTACTGAAAAGTTCTTTTGCCAGGTTCTAAATAGTTTTCATTAGTAACTTCAAGATAATGATTTCGTGTAATGAGTATTTTTTTTTTTGTTAGAGTTCAATATTTGATAAATAACTTACGTTAATAAGGACTAAGGATGAGTATTTTTAACAAATTTTATGATGTCTATGCTTTTTTTAAAACAAAAAAAAAAAAGAAATAGTAACTTCATTAATGAGTAAATGCTAATATTAAATTACAGAATACTTGTATCAAAACCATTCTAATCTACTAATTATTAGAGAGAGAAAAAAAAAATATGTGCACAAGATATTGATGACGTAGAAACAATTCCATAGTGAACACAATTACGACACTACAAGAAATACAACTTTTGCTCTTTTAAATCTACTTATACCATCTAAGTTGATTTTATAGATTTATCAATGATGCATTTTATACAAAGTTCGATTTTTGAGAATATGAATTATTCAAAATAATAATAATAATAAAAAATGCTATTATCACAATACTCTTTTATATTTTCTCATCTCAAACTTTACATGTGGATTTTAGTAATGATTTCTCATATTATTAAAATATGAGAATATTTATAGTGAAGTTCACATATTAAGTAGTGAAAACAAAATTGAGTGCAACATAAAATGAGGAATAGAGTATTACTAGCATTCTTTAAATTTGAATCATATAAGTTTCAGATGTAGAATAATACCGTAAAAAGACTAAACAAATAAAAATACAAGCAAAACCTATAAAAATCTATATTTAGTAAGAGAAAACTTACATAGATCTAGATTTTATATCAAATTTTATAATGGGAGCGTTTACTTATAAACATATAGAATTGGAATAATAGAACAAAAAGATGAAAACGATGAGAAAAATAGAGAGGTGAGAGGAGGAATAATAATTCTTCAGTTGAAAAGACTAACAAAACTTTCAAGATTCTCGTCAGAGTTTTCTATATTTCCCTATTATTATTATTATTATTTAAGAATTTATGGCACAAATGATCCCTAAACAATCTAATTTGTGGCTATTTTTCCTCAAAGTTCTAATTGTGGAAATTTGTTAATTATTATTTACAAAAAAAAAAAAAAAAAACAAAATCAAAGATGAGCGGAAGTATAGAAAATAAAAATTTTCCCAAATTATATTTTTTCATAAAACTTTTAAGAATCTTTGTTATGGCCTAAATGCATACAAGAGATTGTGTACCTTAACTAATAAGTCTTCCTTTCTATGTACCAAGCTTGTAACTTCAGAAGTGTATGGGCACCTCAATCTTGATTAACTTCTAAGTGAAATCCAAAATCTTCGATGACCTCTAATAGTGGCTCCAAGAATTTCTCTCTATCACTTTTTTCTCAGTTTTATGTGTAGCCGTCAAAGTAATGTTTCAGTCAAAATTGAATTGAATCCATAAAGGAAAGGGAAGAGGAGTCCCCATAGGGTGAAATTTGGCCAAACTTAGGAGATAGGCTGGTTGAATTCTACTACTCTATGGAGCAGTGTGGTTAGGCCCAAAATGCTCATCACTCCAATTTAGTCTTTTTTGCTTTGTGTCTAACTCTCAAAAAAACTATTTGAGCCCAATTTAGCTAATCTTATGCAGTCCAAGATATTAGTGTAGGATGAGGATCTAAATGGACCTATATAATTCAAGCTCCAATAGAGAATGACCCAGTTATAATTAACTCTTAATAGAAGTGAGCTTGTACTATTAGTTATAGACTTATTCTACTAAAAGTCCAAACTATACTTTTGAATTAAATAAATATCATAAGATATTTTATAATTAAAATTATGTCAATTACTTAATTAATGTTTGCATGTGTATCGTCACATGAATACCGATAATTGGAGCTAGGTAAAATTAGTGCCTCTAATTATATTTCTCAATTCATTGATACAAGACTATATCTAATAGATGATTAGATTTACAGAAATTCTTCAATTAATGAATCCAATTTTATTAATTACTTCGCTAAGGTTTAAATCATCTAAACTCCTATAGCCCCTCAAAGTAGAAATTACTTCTCTATATAATAGAGTTGTGGATTCTATATTTATAAGCACATGTTCCCAATGCCTATAATAATGCATTACCAAAAACTAGGGTCTAAATCGTCAATTTATTGATCCGTACCTTTTAACATATCAAATAATACAAATTATAAATATGGGTCCATCGCATTTCAGGATTAAGAAAGACATATGTTAATTTTCAAGTTTATGAGAATATATTCTTATCAATGACACTTATTACAAAAATATATTTCACATATTTCTTATTCAATGTTTAGACACCAAGACTTTTTGTATATGATCATATACTAATATAGATTAAGACATATTATAAATGCACAAAGTCTTGCAATACGATCCAAGAGAAGTATCCAGCTTCTCTTACTAGTTGTGAACAGTCTTATTTTATTTAATTAGACAAAATATGTCTTAACTTTAATAAATAATTTTATTAAAATATTTCTCTAATGAATAAATTATGAAACCTTTTGACATTTACTACTATACCAATAATCAAAATATTATCCTAAATATTGTGCATGAAATGTCCTTTATTAAATATTCAAAATATTCAATAAATATCCATAAATAATAAATATTTTTGGTATAATCCTAATACAATTAAATTCTTAATCTTTTCGATTTGAAGTAATTTAGTTCTTAGATTGTTTAAATTACAATCTAGTAAAATTTATGACAAAAATACACGTAAGGAGCATATTGTAGTATTTGAAAATGTATTTTAAGGGAAAATGAACTAAATAAAAAGATTTTGAGATAATGAAATATGTATTATTTATATTTTTTAGTGTTCTTCAAGTTGTAAATTTTGAGAAAATTTGTTTGTAATTGTTCATTTTTATATTTAAAATTCCTAAATTACCTTTCAAATGCACTTTCATATGCTATCACATACCTCTCAAGTATATTTTTTCTTTAGAAATTTAACCGTTGATTATAATTTAAACAATCTAGGGACTAAATTACTTTAAATTAAAAAATCCAAATGCTTAATTAATTGCCCTAATTTGAACTTTTATGACCAAATTACCACTAGTTGGATAGATCAGATACCATTTGTGCCATCATCGATTAACTCCTATTGTTATTATTATTGTGGTTGTTATTATATTATTATTATTATTTTAAGGAAGTTTTGCTACTAATTTAAAAGTTTAAAATCAAACAAGATATAATTTGGTATTATTTAGAGGACAATTGTTTTTTTAAGGAGATTTTTTTTATATAAAAAAAGTAGGACTAAACTAATGACCACCACTTACTACAAATTTAAAGGAAAATAACACATACACACTCTCTACTAAGGTTTGAATCTCTGACCCTCTCAAATTCACACACATGTCCCTCAAACTTTGAACTACTGAGCTAGCCAATTAGCTTTTAGAGGGATTTAAAGGAAAATTGTTGCATATAACTTTTGCTTGAGCATTCGGATTCCCTACCACAAATAATCTTGGGCACCTCATTATGAAGCAAGAAACAAAGCTAACTCTTTCCTAATTAAGACTTAGGACAGCACCATTAGGGGTCAGAATATATAATGAGGAGATGTAGATTATTTAATGATGGGAGGTGGAGAGTGGAGACTGTTTGCAATTGGGACAAATATGCCAAACATTTACAATCAGGGCAAGAATATTTGTAAGTACTAAGTTGTTTTTCTAGCGAAATTCCGAGCACAATTTGTTCAAAGTAATATTATCTTATTTTGTAAAAGAATTGAAAAAAAAAAAAAAAGATCTTAGAGCAAAATGATTTGTTTTTAAAAATCATTTGTCGTACCTAGGAAATCTTGTTAGAATAACTTTTCTTTTTCATTATCAGGTTCAGGTTTTACATTATAAAAAAAAAAAAAAAAAAAAAAAGTAAAAAGAGCGAAGTACAATAATTGCGTTGTGTTATGATCTTTGATGTGGGCCTCACAACATAATTCACGTGTACTAATGGACGGTTTTAGTTGATTATATACGTCTGATGAAAAACGGTCATAATTGGTCGATTAGATGTTTAGCCAAAGCAAGACTCGGTAAAAAAATCATTACATTTTGGTTGCAGTATTCACTTAGGAGTAGTATTAGGCGTATCAACTCTAATTTCAACCTTTTTTTTTTTTTTTTTTACAAATTGAATTATCATATAATTTAATCATATTATACCATCTCAGTTGGTCATTCAACGTAGAAAATCAATATCATTCACGATGCACTGTATCGTACCAATACTATAAATAATAAAGTTACTGTCACATTAATTGGTAATGGTATATAAAAGTTGAGATCAGAATTTGCGAACCATAGTATCATTCATTCCAAAAGCTCATTTTAAAATAGTTTTTCAGAGTATAAAGGCCTCTGCCAAACAACTTTAAAGTACTACCGGAAGCAATAAACAAGGAAACTTAATTCATTTCGGCATAATATTAAGTTTTGAGCCATGAGTATACTAGCTACCCAGTATTACCCGCCATACATACGTACAATACACATATATAAGCCTAAAGTTGTTTGTCACACCGATACGTACACTTAAGTACTTATTATAAACTATATAAGGTGATGTATCAGCTATTTCGTGGACATTATCCGCTGATTATCTAATTAAGCCAGTAATTACTTTAATTAAGTCATGATTAACTAAGATTTATAGTGCTGAATTAGTTTCCATCACAGAGAATTAGTGCTTGCATGACCAAAGTAGTGATCCGGCGGAAGATCGGGGTCGGCTTTCTCAACGCCGTCGACGTTCCTCAGCCAATAAGTCTGGTCGAACAAGGCAGCATTTTTGGGGACATCGTCAACTACCCATTCATGGCCTCTGGGAACATATATCCCGCTATGCGGATGTGGAGTCCAATACGACGTCGTTGAAGAGTCGAATTTCGTCTTGTCATGACCTAATTTGTTGCTTGAAGTTCTAGCTTGTTCAGGCGGATCTAGTACCATGCCTCGAAGCTTGCTAAATTGGCGATCCAATCGCTTCGCCTCCATGCATGAACTGACATTGAATTTTCACAAAATAAGTATTAGTTTTGGATGTATAATGTGATGATCAAAATCAAACTGACATTTATTATGTCATTCATGATATGAAACGCTGTATACCATCACAAAGTTGTCTTACTATTTAGATTCATTCATATTATTATAATTGATCGATGTGACGATTATTTAGCCATACAATATGAAGAGAACAATATTAATTACCATGTGTATATGAGAAGTATTATATCTGAAGATATGCATGCCATGCAATGCTTTGATGTATATAGCTCATGTTTTTGAACTATGTATTATGACATTACCTAAGCAAAAACGTCCTTGCTTTGTTGACTCCTCCTCTGACCATGCCTCTCAATAGCAAAAGATTTGAAGCGCTAAGGAAAACAAATAATGTAATTTCTGAATTTGGTGCAATATTGTCTGAAATAGTTGAGAAAGCCTTATAAGCCAGTTAGGAGTATATATAGTCCAATCGATCATATATTGAATATATACATATGTGAAATATTTGCAGCGGGAATAAGTTCTCCTTTGGAACGACTGGTGAAGGTTCATATGGGAAAAGCGCACCTTCAATATTAGAATAATAAGGGAAAAAGTGAAAGCTCCCAAAAGCTTAATCTTTAGTGTTATAAATTTTTTATTTTTTGCACTTAGGAGATGAGACGTATTATATGGGGTTTTCCTTTCCTTAGGACCTGTGGCTATAAACTGTGCTAAAATGCCATTATGTCGATGCTCTACATAAATGGATTTAAGATAATCATTTTTGTCGTTTATTTGCTAGCCCCGATTGAAGTAGTTGGGGAATATGTTATTGTTATTATCTTATGTGACCAATTGCAGTCTTTAACTTTAAGTACCAAAGGTGACACTCCCAGAGACGAAGTGGCACGATATTTTTCTCTAATTTAAGAAAGGAGATATCAAGGATTTGAGTCTCCACGTTATTTTTGAAACCCCTCCGAATAGAGGTGACCTTAGAAAATGATCTACTATCGGAATCTCATTCTTTTTTTTTTTATTACCGAAAAAAATATACCAAAGGTGACAACCCTGATCTATATAGCAACGATGGGAATCACCCTTTTGGCCCTTTGCCGATGTAAATGCAAATGGCTAACCACAAAAGCTATAAATCTTCTTTAATTAAAGTTTAAGTTGTATTTTTTTTAGATGAGATTTAATTAATTACCACCACTTACTATAAATTTAAAATTAAATAACACATGGTTTGAACTCTTAATTTCTCAAATATACATACATAACCCTAAAATTTTGAACCAATCGAAACTAAGTTGACAAAAGTGCAAATATATTATAGCTAGCCTCAGCGGTGCTCCCCGCGTCTCGGATTTTTCTCTGATCCATATGTAGCTAATGGGATTTTTATCAACCAAAAAAAAAGAGTTCCTAAAAGATATATGAACAGGTTGAATATATAAAAAAAATGATACCCTTCTATTCATTATCCATACAATTATTTCCTTAACTGCCACATGGTACGCATTTGTATAAAAATTTTGAAGCGCTCAGGTATTGTTTTCGATTTGGAAAAGGAGAGATGCTGGATGTAATCAATAAATATTACGGACCTTCTTTCCACAAAACAATATTAATATTAAGGTAATAATACTAGATAGAGAGCTTCTTTATTATTGGCTATACGAATCTGATAAACTTCGATAAAAATTTAACAATTTAAACATTTGTTATTAGTTACAATTTTAAAAACTAATAAGTAAGATGCTATTATATTCGGATATTATTTTCTTACAGCCTATGTTCCTTTATAAAATTAGATGCATGCTACATGCACTAATGTAAAACAGCTCTGGCTTATATATATAAAGCACAATAGCGTGCATGACACTTTTTTTTACCTATGCATAGATATCAATTTAGCCAATGAAAATTTTTCATGCACATTTTTTATAATAAAAAATAAGAGAAATAACATTAATGATGTACATTTTTTTAAGTACCTCATTATAGCCGTCACCGTTAGATAATGATCCAACGACTAAAAAAAATACCTACACATAGGTAAAAAAAAAATAATAATTACTAGATTGGCAACCATATATATAATGTATATTAAAAGTAAGATAGCATATTTTTGGTCCAACTTATGGGTGGATTTTAATTGAGACAAAGTTAGGTGTCCTTTTCCTTTACATATATGACGATATTATTGAAAGGGTACCACTTATGTATATGTATCAATTTAACTAATAAAAATTAATCATACATATATTTTATAGTAAAAAGTAAGAGAGAGAAAGAAATAGTATTAATAATACATGTCTTTTTATACACTTTATTATAATAATTAGATCATCATTAGATGATGATCTAACAGCTAAAAAAATACCTACTAGATTGACAACCTTATTAAATAAATAAATATATATATTTAGATATAATTACATTATAAGAAATAAGACTTTCGCCGACTCATTAAAAGTCAACAATGCATTAGTGAATGTATAGATAATAAAAAAAATACTCAACTTTTACCGACACAAAAGAGTGTCGGAGAATGTACATTCTAATGATTTTTTTTAAGATGTATTTGCCGACACATTGTTTATATTGTGTCGGAAAAAGTATTATTTCTTATAGTGTTATATACACCAATTTAGTCTCTTAGTTTATTAGCTTCACTACCATTGGATCTTTCCATACAGTAACTCAAATCCAATGGTTGCTAGCCAAGGCCAATGAATGAAGGATAATTAAATTACCAAAATTTGTAACTAGTTCACAACCTATACTATACTTTGAGTATTTTAACAATAAAAAGGGTAAAAGCTTCATGTCTAGACTAGTTGTCATTTTCAAAAGCTAATAATTCAAGGAGTAATTGAAAACTAATATTGGAAAATAGGTTGTAACATTTGAGTGGGTAAAGTTTTTTTTTTTGAGCTTCTGAAAAATGACCGCCTAATGAGAGATTATGTTTCTCCCTAGTTCATCTTCTTCGGTAAGAATCTCTATAAATCATTAATTTGATGGATTATTGTAATTTTGAGTATAAATATTAATTTAACAAATCTTTGCTACTTTATTTACTTCCGACATAGATTTATTACACTAAAAAAAAATTAATGAAATTGTATGTATCACTATATATACATAAAATAATTTATCACCAAAGAAACCATAATAAAACCCCATTACTTTATTAAGGATATATCAATACTTTTATATGTAACAAAAATTGTACACATGCAAACACATGCAAGTAGTCCTCATACCTCACATGCCTTCACATTCCATCTCTTCTTTTCCTTATCTTGTTGTAATCTAACAAAATATTGGGCTGAAAGATAGATAATTCTGAATATGGCCTCCAAATGAGATTAGAAGAATTAGTAGTTTTATAAATATATCACAGAAGTTGTTAATTTTGCAAATCAAATTCATAGAAATGCTATTTTTGTAATCTGTCAAGTAATGGGCTGAAAATATAGAATCCCTAAAACTGGGCCAAAGGCCAACTTAAGAAAAGTGATATTTACGTAATTATTTTGGTTATGTAATTTATTTACCTGGGATAAATATATGAGGTGAAAGAAGTTGAATGATTACGGTTGATAGAAATAAAAATGGTAACCAGAAGTGCAATAAATTTTAATTAGAAAAAGAAGATATTTTTCTAAATGACTACAAAAAATGGTATTTATGTAATTCTCAGATTTTTAAGCGTAATTAATGCACGGGACTTCGAAACTGAGTTCTGATTTCGAATTTTGATATCAAATATCATTATGTTTCGTTGTGGAATGAAAATTGGAATTTTGACAAGGTATATGTCTAACCTAGTATATTTGGGTGCTCTGAATTCAATACTGACCTATGTTTTCGTATTTGAGACTTCGATTAAAAAGTCACCTTTTCAACTGAATTTACTGGCACTGGAAATTGTCGTTTCAACATATGGGTGATCAACATGGGATTATTCGAGAGTCATTGACCTGGTATTACTACTATATTGAGGTAGGGGTTCGATTACCTAATTTTTATATATGTTTTAGAATTTAATTGCATTAAAATTTATTTACAAAAAATCGTGATTTTACTATAATTAAAGGAAATTACTATTAATTATTGGGTTAGACTGGGATTGGACAGTATGAATTATTTTATATATTTTTATATTATAATTTCAGGATAAAATAGCAGTGTACTGCTCATGTACAGTAAATTCTAGAATAATGCCAAGTTGAATTTTTAAAGTATGATTTGAATATTAGACGCATGGTAGTCATGAACTATTACATATTGTACATGCTATAGGATCACACACTTGAGTTCCATTATAACATCACGATATTTTTAGATCATTAGCGAGTTGTCGTAGTGCTAGGTGAGAGTCCTAAGCCTATGCACAAGTTTTTGCTGATACGTCTATGGGTAGTGTTAAGATGTTGGAAACTTCTATTGTTGAGGTATTACAGGACCGTAATGAGAGGATAAGAGCTCACATATTACTTGATAATGTATAATATGTACAATGATGTGGTTTTGGATTCAGTTTTGAATATGTGATTATTCTGGATACCATAGATTTAAAAATTTTATTTTTAAAGGTACTAACCATTTAGGTTTGAGAAATTGTTACCATCCAAAAGTTGAGAATTCGAGAGCTGAACAGTGAGAAGCTAGTTACTGTATTGGAAACTGGTAACTTTATAAGATATTTCTATTAATTATTTTGACTTGTAAAAAAATACTTAAGAGCTCATTTCACAGACTCGGTCTGTATAATTAGTATGTTGAATTATGAGACTGCTGATAATGATGCTTGATTTATTTTAATAAATTTCATTAATAATCTATGTCTAATGGTAATAACAAAATTGGGGGAATTTAATTTTAAAATTATTTTATAAATTTTTTCAAAACAATTTTTGAATTCTCACTTGTGAAATTTCCTTTCTGCCACTGTCCCAGGATTTGGGTTGTGACAGAAAATTTTTTGTATCAGAGCGAATGTTTATCTACCTAGGATGTGACACAATTAAATTAGATTGAAATTAGATTGAAATTATCATTTTCTCACTAACACTTTAGCATATTTATACAGTCTTGTAAGATGCCTACGAGAAGAAAAGTATCGAGGCAAGAGCCAAGAACTGATACTCCTCCACTACAATGAGCCATTAGTAGATTTGCATGATGCTATACCGGAAATACCGGGACTAAGAACTCAACGAGATCTTGAGGCTCGTCAAGCTAGCTTTTCTGATGATTTTATCAAGTTGAGTCCACCAACTTTTGATGGTAAACTGGACCCTATTGTAGCTGACAAATGGCTCAGAGATGTTAAGAAGATTTTTACAACCATCGGGATGCTTGCTGAGTTTCGAGTAGTTTTTGTCGTTTATCAGTTGTCTGATAGAGTTGTCAACTAGTAGGAAACTGTCAAGCTGTCACGACATGAAACTGGTATGACCTGGGAGTTATTTGAAGGACTATTCAGAGACCAGTATACCAATGCTAGTCATAAATCTACTATGGTTAGAGAATATGAATTACTTAAGCAAGGTGATTTGACTGTGAATGAGTATTATATCCGGTTTATGGAGTTGGCCCAGTATACTTATACATCGAGGATAGACCCTACCCTTCAGAATGTTAAGTTCATGAAAGCTTTGAGACCAGCCATCTTGGAGAAGATTGTGACCCAGTATTTTGAAAACCTAGTTAATCTTATTACTGCAGCATAAAAAGCAGAAGCTTTTCTTGATGACAAATCAACTTTGGAGGAATAGTCGAGGAACAAAGGTAGTGACAGGAAGGTCTACAGGAGAAACCAAGGTCAGTTGTAGTCATAGAGTTCTCAGAGCAGTGGTTTTTCTAGAAGAGGACAGTTTGGACTATATAGATATTTTCACTACAACCAGTAACGCCATCAGAAGAAGTCTTGTCTTTTCTACCAACAAAAACCAAACTTATCTCAAGGTGGGCTACAAAGAAGCTAGAGTGAGTTTGTACCATTCTAGGGCAACCAAATGAGGCCTACTCGGAACCAGTCTCAGGCATTCTACTCTTCTCTTTTCTAGTAGTCTTCTGGTTCCCAGTACCAATGCCAGTTCAGCCACAGGGTTCAAGCTTTACACAGAATTTCCAGACCTCGCAAGCATTTGGTAATAAAAGAGGGCGTGGATATATTAGCACCAATCAAAGAGCTAGTAACAGTTCACTCGGCAGGGGAGAGGGAATAAAGGGAAAGAGAAAGTTACTGATCAAGCATTCGTTGTCACTAGGGAAGAAGATGGTCAAGATTAAACCAACAAGGGAGTCATGGATGGTATGATTTTCATTTTACACTTTTGGGCTCATGTTTTATTTGATAATGGTGTTTCGCATTCTTTTATATCCTTGTTATTTGCTCAATTGTTAGTATTAGAATGTTCTGTATTAGATCCTGTTTTGACTTTGGGCACACCAATAGGTGGAGTAGCTGATGTTTCTACTATGTTGAGATTGTCTGATTGTGATTGATGGTAAAGAATATTTGGCTGATTTGATTATGTTGCATTTGTAACAATTTGATGTAATTCTCGGCATGGATTGGTTATCTAAATATCGAGCTACCGTTGACTGCTAAAATAAAGAGTTACTCCTTTGCTTAAGGATGGATGTCCTATTGTTTATTAAGTTTATTTGAATCCTTTGAAACCAAGTCCTATCTTGAAAGCATGCATAGGTGGAAAGAAGAATCTCGAGTGCTACGGGAATTTGTTTACTATTAGTGATGATATGGTGACTGATGATCACCACCTATGGGTATCAGTGGTTAGCGAGTTTCTAGATATTTTTTTTGGAAAAGTTACCGAGGCTACCACCTGATAGGGAGATTGAGTTTTATATTGATTCGAGACCTAGCCAGTTTCTATTCTAGCATATCACATAGCTCTAGCAGAAATGACTGAGTTGAGAAGTCAGCTGGATAATCTTTTGTCAAAAGGATTCATAAAGAATAGTACTTCTCCATGGGGTGCTTTTGTATTATTTGCCAAGAAAGCTTATGGTACGCTCAGACTCTATATTGATTACAGAAGATTGAATCAGTTTATTATAAAGAACAAGTATCATCTGCCAAGGATTGATGAGTTGTTTGATCAACTGGGCGGATTTAGATTCTTTTCCAAAATTGATCTTAGATCGGGTTATTACCAGTTGAAGATTCAGAAAGAAGATATACTGAAAACTAGATTCCCGACTTGATATAGTCACTTTGAGTTTCTAGTTATGCCGTTTAGTCTTATTAATGGTCCTGCAGTATTCATGAATCTTAAGAATAGAATTTGAAGTCCTTATCTGGGTCAATTTGTGGTTGTTTTCATTGACAACATCTTGATATACTCAAAGACTCGATAAGAACATAATGAACACTTGAGGATTGTACTTCAAATTTTTAGAGATCATTAATTATATACTAAGAGATCCAAGTGTGACTTTTAGATGACAGAAGTGAAATTCTTGGGGCACGTGATTTCTCAAGAGGGTATTTTAGTTGATCCTACTAAGATAGAATCTGTTCTAAAGTAGCAAAGACTGAAGAATATAACTGAGATAAGAAGTTTTCCCAGTTTAACAGGCTATTATCATCGTTTTGTGGAGAATTGCTTTACCTTTGATGAAGTTAACAAGAAGAGATGACAAGTTCATGTAGGATGACAATTGTGACGAAGCCTTCATAGAATTAAGATATTTTTATTAATTATCTTGGCTTGTATTTCACGGGCTCGGTCTGTATAATTAGTGTGCTAGATTATGAGACTGCTGATAATGATGCTTGACTTGTTTTGATAAATTTCATTAATAATGTATATTTAATGGTGATCACAAAACTATGAGAATTTTATTTTAAATTTATTTTAAATTTTTTTTTAAAACAACTTTTGAATTTGTACTTATAAAATTCCCTTTCTGCTACTAGATCGGAGTTTGGGCTGTGACAACATAACTTACGAAAATTTAACGAAAACCTATACTAGCTATGCCATAAATCTTGTAAGCATTTTTAGCTAAAATCTAAAATTGAAAGAAAGAGAAAAAGAATCTAAGAGAAAATTGACACACCCATGTGAGATTATATGTAACTGAATCAAGTAAGATATAAATTATTTGATTAGATTAAGATATCATACGAGACGACAAGTTTATCTAATTAACAAAGCTTTCTTGGTGGAAGGGTTTTGGTTTGGCTTTACACATTTAGTATGGATCTTTTAGTCATTAGTTATTAAGCTTAGTATATTCAAGATATAGCACGTGTTTGCCTTCGTTAGGCTTATGGCATGGAGCCAGTGAAGCTTTAGGAGTGCTTCAGGTAGTTAAATTGATATATTAATTACATATAATAGATAACAAAAATTCATTAACCTCCTAAAAAATAATGAGAAAAATTTATACAATGTACCCAAGCCCACCTCAAGCTCAATATTCCAATCCAAATGCCATTTTATGGGCAGGGTGGGCAAGAAAAAAAGAAAAAAATTTAGGTTTTTGGTAGGAATGCTTGCAAAAGTGCACATAAGATGGTTGAAAAAATTCTAGAGATTATCACAATTGGTTATGTGCCTAATATGCCATTGAATTTTAGTTTTTATATTTAAAATTTTGGTTAATTAGAAATATATGGAGCTACAAAAGATGATGACAAATTTTAGTTATGTTTTGCTAATAATAAATCGTCTTAAGATGAAGAAAATTATGTGTTTTCGTGCTCATCTCTTAGCTAATTACTTATGCTTTAGGTCAAGAGATGCAAATTTACATAACTCATATATTACTCTGGTATAGTATAATAACAGTTAATGTAGATAGATAATTAAAGCTTAGGTGAATACATAAAGAATTTAACAAAATCCATCAAACTTTAGACTAATTATTTTCTAGTTGTTACTTATTTTTTCTTCTTTTTCTTCTCTTTCTTCTTCTTCATTTTTTTCTTCTTCATTTTTTTCTTTTTCTTTTTTAATATTTTGGTCAGACCAATTAACAAATAGATTGTGGGCAAAACAAAGACGTAAACTAGTTGCATGTAATTGATTGAGAAAACTTGGCGGCGATAATAAATTGGTGTGAACTTTCGCTAATTAATGCAACTTGAACCTATTTTAGTATAATTAATTGAGCATGTAAGAGTATATAATAATATTCTACTAAATAATAGTCCACTTATTTTGTCAAATTATGCTTTGTGATAATGAGTTAATGTAAAAGTTTACTAATTAATGTCAAATTAATCAAATGTAGTCTAACTTGAGCATGTGATGGTATGCATAGTCTCTTCCTAAGAACTTTGGTTCAATGCATCATCAAATTATCCATAGTTGTATGAAATTAATATGAATAATAATTAATAGAAATTTAACTAATAATAGTTTAAATTGAGTATATGATTGTACATAATAATGTTCTACCAAATACTGTAATCTACTACTTTATCAAATTATGATTAGTGGTCTCATATAAATTTAAAATTTCACTAATTTATATAAAATTATATAATTATAATTTAACTTCAACATATGACATTGCTCTAAGTATTATAGTCCACTACTTTATCAAATTATGCTTAGTTTAGTGGTATCAAATTAAAATAAAATTTTACTAATAAATATAGAATAAATCAATTTTAATCGCAGTTGAGTATGTGATAATATGTATATCGTGCTCCAGTAGGGACTATAAGCCACTAAATTGTGTCATTATGCTTTAATGTATTAAAATAATATTAAATATTATTAATTTATAGATCACGTGAAAGTATGCAATAGTGTCATCCTAGAAAATTTAAGCAACCGGTTTGTCAAATTATGTTGGTTTATATTAAAATAATGTTAGTTTTGTTAATAAATAAGAATTAAGCACGTGACATTAAGAAAGAATACTAAATACTATAGTCCATTACTGTATCAATATAATTATGCTTTGGTGTATTAATAAATTAATGTGATTTTTTACTAATTAATTAAAATGACCAATCATAGTCTAACTTAAGTATGTTACAATATGTAATAATGTTCTACTAAGTACTATAGTATACACTTTTTTTCAAATTATGCACACTTATTAGTAAATTAATGCGGAATTTCACTAATTAATGAAAAATTGATCTATTATAGTAACTTGACTTTATGATATGTTGGGTTACTTGAATATAAGTAAAATACTTTTAACATTACCATCGGAGCTATTGGACATCAATGATATTGAATTAATTTTGTACATATATGAATATTTAACTACTTGTACAACAAATTAAATTTTTGTATACAAAATATTAATTGAAAAAAAGGGTACTATATTGTAATTAAATTTGATAATTCAAAATTTAAATTAGATATTTTTTTTTGAATTATAATTCAACACGTTACATGAAACAAAATAGGTATTTTATTATACTCAAAATAAGTTTGTTCAATAGAAGAGAAAAGAAAAACTTCTACGATGTTTCCTTGAAAAAAATAGGGACAATGACAATAACTTACTGTAACAGTGAAACTACATGGACTTTTTTAGTGGCCAAAAAAATTGTACCGAAGTGCCAAAAAATCGTCAGAGATGCTAAAAAACTTATGAAAAAGTACCAGAAAGTTCTTATAGTTTATCGTGAAATTACCATCTCAACCCCTGATTTTACCCTTTTTAATTATTTAATTGGTTTGATTTATAATTTTATCCCCCAAAATAACTTTCACAACTTTAGAGGCTTTTGTCCTCTAGCTCGGTTTTGCAAATCGGTTGAAGTAACCTGTCATAGCCATTAATTTTGCTTGTCTTTTAGTGGGTAACAGGTTCGGCAAAAAGTAATAGTAAGTGACTGAATGATTTATCATGATTAATTAGGCAACAATTTAGTTTCACACTTCCTTTTGAGGGACTTAGTCCCTCGTAATACTATTACCATTGGATCTCTTCATAAAATAACTTTAGAAGATCCAGTGGTTTTATTGAGGGATAAAAGAATGCTAATTAAATATTCAAAATCTACGACTTTAGTAATCTGTACTATTTTTTTAATATTATAATAGAAAACTTTTTTATTTTTTTAAGATACAGTAGTAAATACCTTGTTTATTGTTTAGATTAATATATGAAGGGAGAGGTATAATAAAAAACAATAAAGCTTCGATACTGCATTCTATAAGTCATTTTCATCTCTATCCTTTTAAAAGACCTAACAACACAATCTCAAATTACATGGACAACACTTTGTTTTCAAAAAAAGATCCAGACAACTTCTGATTACTCTCCTATTCTACATGAATCTTGTTACTAGTTTTTTTTTCTCTTATTCTTCCTCTAAATACTTTTTCGTCTATAATTTTCTTTATATATACGCTATAAAATTGTACTATGTTTCTTATTAAATTCTGTGGAAAATTTCATCTAAATTAGATGATTTAATCATATTCTTATATGAGGGTTTTATAGTAAAGTAAGAATATATATCTTTTCTCTTTGAATTTTTCTTAAGTAGACTTAATCATATCTTTTGGGATGGTAAATTTTTTATCGAAGAAGTGTGCAAAATTAGCCAATTTTAATCATACTTGAGCATGTAATAGTATATAACAATGTCCCATTAAAGACGATTAGCCACTAAATTGTGTTATTATCCTTAGATGTATAAAATTCATGTTAAATTTCATTAATTCAATACAAAACTAACATATTAAGTCTTAGTGGACTCGATCATGTAAATGTATATAATATTGTTCTACTAAACAGTGTAAGCAACTACTTTGTCAAATTAAGCTTAATTAGTGGTATTAAAATAATATTAAATTTTGTTAATAACAAGAGTTCATTAAATTTTTTTTCTAACTTAGGCACATGGCATTAATAAGTTGTATTCTATTAAGATATTATTTTAAAAGATTGAAGAAAATATTTCAAATGAATCAAATTATGTTTTGGACTTGATAAAGGGGGGAAAAAAATTCTTGAAGAGTATTGTAAACCCAAAATAATAATAATAATAATAATGAAGAATATACAGAAAATTCACCTATTTTTCATTTGAGTAATAGTTGTAATACTCTTTTTTTACATTCTCTTAATCTTATTATTTAATACGTGAATTTTATTATAATTTATTACATTATTAAAATATTAAAATAGATAATAATATTCATGTGTAAGCTAAAAAAAATATAAAAACAAAAAGTGAAAAAGTGATTGAATTAAGTATTTCTTTTTTCATTATACTCCCTTTTATCAAGAGAAAATATGCTTCCGTTTTTTTTTCTTTTTATTTTTTTCATCTTTTCCATCCGATACGGCATATTGATATTGGAAAGCGAGCATACATAACCCAAGATCTGTTTGTACTCAATTATTCAAACAATTTGCGACAAAAGTTTGGTACACATACATATATCAAAATAATTATGCACTTTCTTCTTACTGTTATCTTTTTTGAATTACTTTATTCCTCTTACTAATTACCTGTTGATTTTTTTTTTTTGCTCGTTTTATATTTATTTATTAAAAAATTAGTATAAAGTAGGAATTACATGGTTGAAATTGCTCACGGGTGAAAGGACTGGGCACATGCTTTTCAAAATTTCCTTTTTTCTTTCTTCGTCCCCAGATACACTCAAACTGTTTTTTTTTTTTTTTTTTTTTTTTTTTTTTTTATATTTCAAAAAAATAAAAAGAAAATAGAGTGGTGTTGAGGTGGGACCCAGTACCCACGGAAGGCTCCCGCCATCATCGCGTTTCGTCTTCTCTTCAATTGTCTATACAGAAAAACAGAGCCAAAAACACTGTGAGAAGTTATGTACGATTTTTATTTCTATAATATATTAAGTAGAAGAACAGAGCCCTGACAAAGTAGCAAAACCAAAAATAAAAACATAATAATAATAATTAATAAAGAGAATAAGAAGCAAAACCCATCGTAGCTAAGCTCAGAGCTAATACTGATACATATTATTACAAACCCAATATATGACTAGTAGTACTAGACCCTCCATCCATTGAAGAAGCTCATACATAGAGAGAGAGAGAGATTCATAATAGATGAAAGGCAAAGTTAAGAGCCCCAAGACCAAGTTTGGGCCACCCACTATCTTTATCCTCTGCTTTTTCTTCTTCGTCGCTGGTTTCTTACTCTCTAATCTCCTCTCTCGGGTATCTATCAATATATATATATATATATATATATATATATATATGTGTGTGTGTGTGTGTGTCTTTGAATTTGCGATGTATTTATGTATGTATGTATGATATCTGGGTTGATAAGATTTGGGGTCGATCGTGTTCACAGGATGTTCCTGGTGTTGTACGGCCCAGTTCGAGAATTCTTGAATCGGCTGGAGAGAACCGAGAGCCGATGCCGCATGGCGAGACTGGGGAGAGTTATTTTCAAGTCATTCCATTCCAGGTGAGGTGCTTTCCTAGTTTAATCCACCCTTTATGGGAAAATCCCAATTGTCTAATTATTCGATTTTGTTGATTTTTCGAATTTTTGGGTCATGGGTTTTTGTTATTAATCTTTGCTGATTTGAGGAGTCCTTTTTCACCTAGTATGCTGCTTCAAGAGTTTTAGCATAATTGTTATTTTTGTTTTGTTACTTTATTTAATCAAATTGTGGTAGAAGCACAACATTTACGCTAGAGGTTACTTTTATTTCTGTATTGGTACGTTATTAAAGATATGGCTGGAATATGAATTTGGAGATGGGTAGATTGTATCTCAAGGAAAATTAATGTGAAAAAGTGAGGATTATTGTTTCCTGGTAGAAAATTGTCAAATTTGTAGTGAGAGAAGGACATTTGAGATAATTGAGTTGTGCTAGAAGTAGAATGAATTAGCGTGTAACTGCGAAGACCGAGTAAAAGAATTGAGACTACTGGATTGATCAAGAATGACATAAGACTCAGTTATTTTAGAAAGGTTATGTTTATTAGAGATCTAGTGGAACTGTGGAAGATACGTGTTTTGGAAAAGTTTCACTGACGAGGGAAAATTCGTGTAGCCAGTACTGACTGATGTGAGCTTGAGTTTATCAGAGGACCACAGAGAGTATTGTTCCTACAGTTGTCAGCATTGAGAGCTGAAACAATGGCTTAAAACGTTTTTGAGTGAATCTACAACTTGATCTCCAGCCTCTTCTCTTGTCTATTCTTTTCCTTATTTGTAGTTTTTCTTGACTGCAGATCTTAAGCTGGAAACCTCGAGCTCTCTACTTTCCTGGATTTGCAACTACTGAACAATGTGAAAAGATAATTGCGATGGCTAAAGCTAATCTTAAACCTTCTACCTTGGCTCTGCGGAAGGGAGAAACTGACGAGAGCACAAAGGGAACTAGGACGAGGTATCTTAATTCATTATCTTTCTTGTATTAGCTTCCAACAGAAGGGGTTTTTGCCCCATTATATGTACTTCCGTGTTTTTGGTTCTTACAATAGATCTATATATATTCGTCTACTGCATTGATATACTATAATTCTCATTTAATTGCCATTTGTTGGACTTGTTCTACGTATCTCTTTATATGGTTTTTCTGTGAAGGCAGTTTTACCGAGTCTTCTGCTGCAAGTGTAAATTAACTCTCAGTTTAAAATTGACCATAGTTCAGGCACATTTATCAGTGCATCCGAAGACAAGACAGGAACTTTGGGTGCTATTGAGCAAAAGATTGCTAGGGCTACAATGCTACCAAGATCCCACGGAGAGGTAGGTTTTGTTATGAATATCTTTGTTTCAGATTTCACTACCAGCCCAAGCATAATTGTCGAGGCTCAAAGTTAAAAGGCAGATATATAATGTTTTTTATTTTATTTTATTTTTTGTTTTTTGGATGGTTCTCATTGGCATTTCTAAGGGAAGATGGAGGGAGAATGCAACACGTATTTCTGGATTCGTGTTTTTAAGTGATTTATAACACACCAAAAGTTTGAAAAGATACGCAACCCAATGATCTTAAACTTTCATGACACAGAAATGCACACTGATTGCCTTTTGCTTTGTATTCACTAAAATACCAAGTTTTCTTCTATTGACCCAAATGCCACGAGTTTTAAATGTGCAACATTTTCCTGGGATTTTGTGGTTTAGTTTAGCAAAGCTTCTCCCCAAATTTTTTATGTTCTTTTTGTTGATAACTGAAGATATACACTCTTAGTATAAGTCACAGTTTGCACAAAGGTTTCAAGAGAAATTTGAAATAATTATCTTTCATTACAGGTCAGTTTTTTATTAACCTGAGTAATGCGGGGATGTCACCTTGTTGCAGGCATTCAATATTTTGCAGTATAAGCTTGGCCAGAAGTATGATTCTCACTATGATGCATTCAACCCAGCAGAATATGGCCCACAAAAGAGTCAAAGGGTATGTATTCGTTGCTACAATCTCAGTCACATCATTTTATAAGTGTTGGGAGACTTCTGATTCATTATCCAGCTTTCTTCAGCCTTTTGATTGGCCTAAACTCCTGATTTTGACTGGCTTTAATCAAGAGAAAATCAGCTGTACATCTCTTTGGTCACTTATACATCCCTTGTGTAAAAGTGAAATTACTGCATTGACAAGGATATGCAGAAATTGTATATGCTTTTGAGTTTTGTGATTTTATCATCTATATCTTGAGCATTCCAGTTTATGAAACTATCACGGATTTATAATTCGCTGGACTCAATTACAGATTGCTTCATTCTTATTGTACCTGTCTGATGTAGAAGAGGGTGGAGAAACCATGTTCCCTTTTGAGGTGGGTTAGAAAATTTTTTGTTCATCGTGTCCTTATTTGAGTTGTTAGTATCCATTTGCAAGTTGTTACAGTACTCTCTTGACTTGCAGAATGGCCCTGATATTGGTTTCGGCTTTGATTACAAAAAGTGCGCTGGTTTGAAAGTGAAACCCCGACGGGGTGATGGATTACTGTTTTATTCAGTGTTTCCAAATAGCACAATTGATCAGGTGAGTGTTTTCCTAATGTGAATCAATCTAGTGCATATAAATTTGTCTTCTGGTTCTTACACGTTTCGATCTGAGTTTTAACTAGTGGTTAGAATTTTGGATCAGATTCTTGAATATATTGATCAATATATAGCATGTAAATCCACAAAGGGGAACACTTTCAGCCAAAAAATTTGAGAAGTTGGTGTGGAGAACTGGATTTGTCAATTTAGCAGTTCAAATTTCTTCTTTTTAAAATGTTCCTTATTATCCAATAGACCAAACAAAGATCTCTCTGCAATCCGATCTGAAAATATTTGATCTACTTGCAGTTGTCTCTCCATGGAAGCTGTCCAGTGATCAAGGGAGAGAAATGGGTTGCAACGAAGTGGATTAGAGACCAAGAAGAAGAGGACTGATTTTATTTTTGACTTCGATTCACTTCCTATTATATTATCCTAGTTCTTAGATATCATAATGTCTGTCTTCCTTTCAGGAACAAGTGGTTATTATCAAATTTAGGCTTTTTTTTTTTTCCTTTTAAATTTAAACCACTGTTCTTGGAAATGTGATGTACCATATGTAACATGTTTCTCAATGAATGGCGGCTCTATTTATAGACTACTGCAATTTGATCGAATAGGCAATGTGATAGTGGCTCGTCTCGTTGAGACCTTGTTCTGCATAACAACTGGAAATGGTGATATCTTACAGCTTGTTAGCCCATTCAGATTATAATTCGGATTAATTATTCTATTAGTTCTTAGACTACTGAAAAAGTCTTATTTTGGTTCTGAAGCTATAACGTCTCATTTTACCTTTTTTTTCTCCCCTTTTTTATGGTCTGTTTTCATTATGGTTCTTAAACTTTTAAGTGAGTTATTTGTATGCATTTTTTATGGACCAGAAATTTATTAAGATTATTATCTAAAATCCAAAAATTTATAAAGTCGAACCCGTATGATGAAACTCATTCTTCAGGTTTGTTTGTGTTCTTCTCCAAGATGTAGATCCGTTTTTTATCCCCAAAAAAATGCAAATAATTCCTTCTTTTAAATATATTTTACCAAGTCAATTTTGAATAAAACTAGCATATTTCCATTCTTAATTTGTAGTTTCCTTTTTTCCTGATTACGTTGTTTCTACTTTTGATTAGAAGAGTAACAAATTTTTAGATTTCCTAGAAAATATTGTTCAAAGTAATTGTCATACTTATTGTAATTAATTAATTGGTTGTTTGTGGTATTAAATCATTTATATAAGGCGCCGAAGATTAAAATAACCAGATGGTAGAACTCTAGGGACACCGTTGATGAAACTTTGCAACAAACTTATTTCGGAGATATAAATATCTTTTTTCCAAGTTGATCAAAGTTTCTTTTTTAATCAAATTCTTAAACCGAAAACCCATTTTGAGTTGGAAAAAAAAGAAAAAAAAAATAGTATTGTTTAAGAACAGATCTAGCGGTGATTTTTTCACTCAACAATAATGATGATAGATATGTTTCCTGTACTGTTTTCTATTTTTTTTTCCATGAGTACATATATATATAATTTCAAAATTTCAAGCTTTTTCTTTCACTGCTAGGAAAAAATAAAAATTATTGAGATATTAAGAAATTTTATTTAGATTTTTTTCTTAATCAACATTAATCTAAAATTTTGCATATGAGTCTAACTATAGATTGCAAAGTAAGTTGAAGAAATTCTTGCCGGAGATATCACGCAGCATCTTTAGTTGCTTTAACCGATAACAATCAATTACATATTTGTATATCAATTTAAAATCCTATATTATTGTAAGATTGTTGATTTCAAGAAGTAATAGACAAAAAAAATCATTTGTGTTGTCATTCTATTATCAATATTTTTTTATCTTTATTTTTTCGTGTTTTTAAGTTATTGTTTCTTCAAATACTATAATACAATATATAGTTTGTCTTTTTTTATCATTAACAATAATACTAATAGAAATTACAATATCACTAAGGCTTTATCATTCTCCATTAGAAAACATTGATGACGAACGAGACCAAACGTTGACCTATCGTTTATTTTCATGAAATCATTAAGAATGATGACGAATATATTGTCTTTCTTTTGTGGAGTTTATTGTCTCCTCTTAGTGGAACATATTTCACTATATTATTTTTTCTAATACAGATTGCTCATGAGAAGACTAAAAGGGGAGACTTATGGATAATAAAGTAAATATATACCTGAGTCGGGATTGGGGCAGGGCCTGGGGAGGCATTCCGCGTCCCTAACCCACCTCTATATACTTATCACATTATTTTTTAAAACAAATTATGTATATAAACATAACAAAAATAAAATTACATATCTCTCTATATATATATAAATATAACACAAATTATATTATGATATTTATGGTGTTTTTCTAGTTTTTGGGCTTGTGTTTTTTTTTTTGTTCTTAGTCTTTTGTGTGTTTTTTATTCTAACAAGATTAAAATAGAGCTTTTATCTCTATAGTATATATATATATATTAACTCTATGATTTTTTTTGAAATTACTTTATAATGTTGAATGAAGAGATAAATTAAAATTTTATCTTTAAGAGTAAGATGTGACTAAGGCGTATTTTTTTTTTAAATTATTATGTTTATCAGGCGAGGATTCCTTACCCCACCTTGACCCCATTGGAGATTCTCCACCTTGCCTCCGCCAGAGATTCCCTAGGGTCAGGGACAAGGGCGGGGATGAAATTTGGAATCAGGGATGGGAGTCGGGAGAGCATTCCTTGGCCTCGCTCTGCCTCAGTTACATCCCTAGTTAGACCTCAATTAAATTAGTTTTTCTCAACATCAAATTGAATATATTCAAAATATTTCCTCGAAAAATCATGCAAGTTTTAATTGTTTTCTCTTTTTTTTCGCCTAGAAAATTTTTGTTGTTAAAAAATAGTTAATCACAACTATTTTTTATACCCTCTACAAAATGTCCAAAATAAATATGTACCCTTAAATGATGTAACATATGTCTCATATCAGTTATGGGGTAAAAAAATTATGATCTAAGGTATGTCTCAATTTATTTAAAAAATAAATACATAAAATAAACTGTGTCTCATTTTGTTTTTTTTTTTGGAACCATGCCTCATTTAATTTATGAAAATATAAATGAATAAATAATTGCCCAATTTTACAAACGGAGAGGTATGTGTCGCTCTGCCACTGGGCCTTTAGGCTATTATCTTTGCGTTACAAAAGCAGAGAATTAAAGGACCGTTGGAGGCGAAGCGGGACGACGTGTAACGGCTACTTCCCATTTTAAAATATTAGCCGATAAATAATGTTAGCCACATCCATATTACCAAAACAAAACAAAACAAAACAATTTTGTTCCTTCCTGATTGATTTTCCCAACCCAGATCCGATTAGAAATTTTCCATTTTTGCCCCAAATTCCAGTTACATTTTTCAGTTTTCCCTCTTCGTCTTCTTCAACTCGTCGAATATTTAGGGCTCGGCTTGTCTCTGCAACATTTCTGAAGCAATTTACAGTAACCGGCCATGGATCTTGGCTGCTTAGACATGGGTTGCGTCTCTGTATGGGACAAAAAGCTCACTCCGGAGCCCGTTCTTGACTCCCATAACAAAGAAAACGACGCCGTAGAACCACTCACAGTCACGGCCACCTCAAAGATTGGAAAGGTTTTTTAATTATTATTATTAATTAGTCTGGGATTGATTACAGGTTTTTCTTTGTTGAATTTTGGGTTTCTTCAATTTTCTTGAATAGATATTTGTTTGGACTTGATGTCTTGTGATAAATCTTAGTAAGGTGACCTAATTAGTTGGGAGACTTTTGTCCGTTTATTTCTGGGGCTTTGAGTTCTATTTTGGAATTCAGTAAAACCCTAACAAGTAACGACTGAGCTCTGACTATATGATTTCGGTGATATAGTTTACTCATAATTTGTTTTACTTGTCTTAACACTAGGTTCAATATTTTGGACTCCTTAAGCCTAAGTTGGATCAATGAGAACACACATTGATGATTATGTGACTGGGTTTGTCAGTAATAGTTCTATTGAGTTCTTTTTATTTAGTTTTTTAATTCCCCTATTTGAATCCAAATGTCTAATCTTTGAACTTTGAATTCCAAAATTTTGTGGGGTCTAATTGTCTGTTGTGTTATCATAATCTAGCCGCAGAATGAATGGCAGCCATATCATCAATCTTTGTCATTTATGTTTGAAATATGTTCATAACATCTGATCTTACTCCTTTGGTGGTTATGTGCTTGTCTTTTAACATTTGCGGCCTGTTTAGATAAATCTACTTCTTTTTCCTTTTTGTTGAGTCCTGTGTTTCCATCTAGTTTTCATTTTGGATTGATATTGAGTTGAAAACTGCAGAATAAGCATCTGAAAGAGAATGGCCAATCAACTTTGAGTTCTCTTAACAAATTTGCTTCACAAATTAAGAAGCCTGGTCATCGAAAAGCTTCGCCGATCAATTGGTTCCCACGCAAAAAAGTGGACTCCTACTTGAATCGAAAAATTAAAATGCTGCAGGTAATGTCTTACCCGTATATATATGTTTATTCTGTCGATTATCTCTTATTCAATTTCTTTTGCAGAAAACTGACGAACCTACTTGTGACAGGAAGTATCTGGCATGAATTTGACGCTTGATGAGACTCTAGGTGATTCTAATCCACACTACTCTAAAGTCTTGAAAGAAAAAATGGCAGCTAAAGAAGCTGCGAATAAAGCGATTGAGGCTCGAAAAGCTGCATTGGTGGAAGCATCTTGGTGTCGGATTCTTAAAACTTCTAGGTGAACTTCCAGTTTACAGTGGGATTGAAATACTTCAATCTTCTGCTCTTTCATTAACGTTGTCCTTTCATTTCACCAGGATCCAGAGCAAAGAAGCCGAAGCACAGCTACAGAAAGCCGAGAAGACTGCAGCCGAAGCTTTTGAAGCAGCATTAGCCATAGGAGTAATCATGTATGACATACCAAATTGCCCTCAGAAGACTTGTCATGTAGAAACATCTTCTTCAAGAGAAGGATCTACCACGCATGCGGTTACAGCTTCTTTTGAGACTGCATTTGAGGTCGATATAGAAGTGGCTGCAGCAGTAAAAACTGCGTTAGTAAGGCTTGCAAACTGCCCTTCTATTAAGAAAGATGAATTCAAGGATCTGATTAGAAAAATCAGTCAGAACCCAGATACAAGTGACAATGATAAGGACCAGTCTGAGGATTCTTCTCCAAAATCTGGATCTAGTTCTGGACCAGAACTTGAAACAGTATCTCAAGGCTCGGATCGCAAGAATCCGGCTTCACAGTTGAGACAGAGGAAAAGTAAGAGAAGACGGTCACTTGAAAAGCTTAACATGACAAAACTTGTGAACATGATGTTTGATAGGCTTCAAAGACTGCAAGAAGATGAACTTTCTTCTCTTGCCACTATAGTTGCAACTTGTGGTTTAAATGCTGCCTTAGCTGAAACACAAAATAACAAGCACCATGACTCAGTTTCTGCTGCTGATTATGCTTCTAACTCAGGTATTGGATTCCAGCGAAGACTGTCTTCTTGGGGAGCTGGAAAGCTTGAAAGCTTCAGGGATGGGCATATCAAAAAGAAGCAGACAGAACCAGAGCTCCCAAGTTTAGACAAGTTTTTAGTTAAGCACATGACTAAACTTGAAAGAGAAGTGCAGGAAGCCAGGAACAGCAGGCAAAAAGAGTCTAATGAAGGAATACCGAAGCATGCTAATACTTCTGATGTGAATGCTGATTCAAATAATGGCGAAATTTCCTCAGAGATCATTACAGAGTTGGGATGCATCCCTTTGAAGAATTCTTCCAAGTTTGAGAAAGAGATTGAGGATGCAAAGAAAACTTCAGTAGGAGATTATAATATAGGCCACAAGAATTTACAGGGAGATGCAATTTCATCTGAAGCAATTCCGGACCTGGGAAGTATGCTAATCAAGCATTCCTCAAAAGTTGTAAAGGAAGTTGAAGAAGCAAGGAGGAACTGTAGCGGAAGCTTGGAAGGACTATCGACTAGAGCAGTTAGTCGCACAAAAGAAGATATCACGGAACTTCCCAGTCTAGATAAGTTCTTAATGAAACATGTATCGAGACTAGAGAAGGAGGTTGAACAAGCAAAGAACAGAAGAAAAAATGACGTGCACGAAGGAAGTACGACAACGAATCTGAAAAACAAAGTCAACTCTTCTGATTCAGTCACACAATTGGATAGAACTTCTAGTTCGGATTCTGAAGGAGGAGTAAAGGGGAAAGAAAATGTTGACTCAAATAAGGAAGCCGAAGTGAGTCTGGAGCGAAATGAAGTTGATCCTTCAGTGCAGATTGGAAAACAAAATCTAGCACATCAAAGTAGGAAGGCTCCAACTAAAGAGACTGAAGATGGCTTAGACAAGATATTGGTCAAGCCAGTGCACAGGCTGGAAAGGGAGAAGATGCAAGCCTTGGCAAGCAACTATAGATATGACAAACCCCAGAAGAAACAAGAAGGAAACATTGACACAGCATGTGAGAGCTTGGATAAGGTTTTGATAAAACATGTTTCCAGACTCGAGAAAGAGAAAATGAGACTTGGTTCAGAGGAGGAATCAATGAAAGTGAAGAAAAATACAACAAATATGAATCCACAGAATGCGGAAGCTGGTGGTTTGGACCAAATCATGGTTAGACATAAATCGAGACTGGAGAGGGAAAAGCTGAATGCAGCCAAGCAGCCAGAAGAGCATATTAGAAGCTCTGTGGCTCGTAGAGAAGCAAGGGAGAGGGAGTTAAACGAGGCATGGGGAGGTCTAACTTTAGGCAACTCCATGAAGCCACATTTATCAAGACTTGAACGGGACAAGGTAGAGTCTTCTTCTTTGTTTAGAGAGATTATTGCTTAGTCTATATTGACTGTTAATCTTTCCCCTAGTTTACACCTTGTTTCTCCATTTATATAGGCTGCTTGGATTAAAGCTGAAGAGGAGGAAAGGAAGCAAGCTATGCCTTTTTCGGATTAGTGCTGAATCTTAGACTCAAATAATATGTACATGTACTTTTTTTTTTTTCTCTATTTTATTTTGCTTGGACCCTTGTGATGTACGTGAGTCTTATCTACAAGACCAATAGAAGACATTTTTCTCGTTATGTAAAGAAGCTTCTTAATGATTTGCGGTGCCTATTGATGGAAGGCTAATGAGGATGATCAAATATAAACTACTGTATGTTCTTACTCTCCTTTGCGGATTCAATTTGTTTCAAATTGCAGCAACTCTAACATATCAAATAATATGTACATATACTTTTTTTGCTCTATTTTATTTTGCTTGGATCCTTGTGATGTACGTGAGTCTTATCTACAAGACCAATAGAAGACATTTTTCTCGTTATGTAAAGAAGCTTCTTAATGATTTGCGGTGCCTATAGATGGAAGGCTAATGACGATGATCAAATATAAACTACAGTATGTTCTTACTCTCCTTTGCGTATTCAATTTGTTTCAAATTGTAGCAACTCTAACATATCAAATACCTAAAGATCCCAACTATAATATATCGAAACTATTTTCCACCGTTCTTTAGATTTTTTTATTTTTTTTTAGTTCAAAGGTTCATTTATTTTTCAGGGGACTTAAAAAGAGTACAAATTTCGGTCCCATGTATGTATATCTTGGATTATCTTGATAAACCCCGGCTGATGCTTGATGCTGCTGATACTAGTGTACTATACCAAACTTGATAAGAGACTAAATTACTGCTGTGGCTTGTTGATTCTTGGCCTACATTGGTGGTAATTACGGTGAAGTTGAGTGTAACCTCTGCATTTTTGGGTTGTGAAACTGTGGTGCCTCAGTTGCTAATGGGACTATTAGACTTTGGAGTCCTTTTCCGTAATCAGAGGAAGGTAACAGCGAGCTACAAATGGAGTTTAAGGCCATCTGGTTGGCCGTTGTGTGGACCATCGTAGGTTCGTTTGGTCGAAACTGGCCGATACTAATGTGATTTCTTCGGAAAAAGGCAAAAAAAAAAAATAAAAAAAATAAAAGAAATTTAAAAAAATAGAAAAAATAAATATTACGTGTACACCCTCTATATGCATAATTAGGAGGAGGAATGCTATTTGCTTGACATGTGGAGGTAGGAAAGGGAAAGGAAAGTAATCCTAGCACTGCTCTTAAGAGTCTTAGTTAGAAACGAAATCTAATTCACTTTGGATAATAATAATATACTGATTAAATTTTAAGCATAAGATCTTTTTTATAATAGTAAAAGACTCAATTACACTCAATTTTTCACTCCATAATATGCTTACAAGTTAGTAATCATAAGAAGGGACAAAGGAAAATAAATAAATAAATAATTGAATTTACATCTAAAGTCGTAATAGATTTTTGATTCGTACAGCTTCCACCTGTTATAAATACACAAACCCCGCTCGGATTTTTATTTTGTATTTCTACACTGAACCACTCATTCCTAGCTATAGCCTACTCTCCACTGAATCCCTAATGGCTCGTTTGGTATGCCAAATTGGATTAAATTTGATTATTAGTTTGGAAGATTAGACTGGATTATTAGTTTAGATTGGATTAGAATGAGTTGGACTATTTAGTATTGTGGTGTGTTTGGTATAATTCAAGACTAAAAGTCTTTACATAACAAAATAATTTTTAATTTATATGTGCAATCTAATTTTTCAATAAGATAAATAATCGATAAATAAATGAATTTTTATATAATATAACAAATAAAAACAAGATTTTTATCCAAATAAAGTATTATACTTATTTTTTTTTTTTTTTTATAAAACGAGGAGTATAACATTGTTGAATTCAAAATAAAACCTTTTATTTTTAAGAAAAGAGCATTGGGAAAAAAATATGGAAAGCAAAAAGAAAACAAAAAAAAGGAGCCCAAGGGCTTATTTATAAAACCCGAGCTCATATGGGATTAAATTTGAAGGCTGGACTTTTTTGTCCAGTCCTCTTACGAATCCAAACATTAGATTGCACTCGTTCGAGTTCAGTCCCTCCCTATAATTCAACACCTTAAACATCGCCTATAGGGTTTAGAATTTTCCATTCAAGTAAACCAATTTTTTCAAATTAAACTAGACAGAAATTTCATTAATTACTTGCAATATTAATAATGAGACCATCGTTTAATCACTCCATTATAGCGGAACTCGGAAAATGTAGGTTCTACAAACCATGCAAGAATAAGCACAAAGAACGTATACCTAAAATAGTGAACTTCTAGTTGGGATTGCAAAACAAGCTTTTGTGTCACTTGCAAGGAATCCAAACACCATGACCTCTGTTTTATTCAAGCAAGTCAGGATTTATGGTTCAATTAGACAATTAGTCTCTTTTATTATTATTATTTTTGTCCTAAGAAAATTGAATAAGTTTCGATATATATATATATATATATATATATATATATATAGGTTTTTTGATTTTAAAGGTTTTCAAAAACTTCAGAAAAGGCTTTTTTCGGATTCCACACCTAAAGGGATTGTTAGATGTCTCAGACATACATCCTTATTTCATGCAATTCTAAATCTGTAGTGTTTCTCAAAGTAAGATTGTACAAGGAAGAACAACAAAAACATCGCGCTCAACCGTCTTTATCATGGACAAAGTTCAGGTATCAACAATGTAGATGGAAATTTGATCATCAATACAAATTTTGTTCAATTGAGTGTAAAGTATCACGTGTGTTCTATCTATTATTTCTTTTAATTTATTCATAAAATATGTTTTTTCAATTAACAATTAACGATTAACAGCTGATCGATACATACTAATCATATATATATATATATATAGATTACATACCGATCTCATAAGTATTTTTTTTACCTATAGATAAATATATTTTTTGTGATCATTGGATTATTATATAACGATGATCTAATTATAATAAAGTATATAAAAAGATGTGTATCATTAATATTATTTCTTTATCTTATTTTTTATAATAAAAAAATATGACTGATAAATTTTTTGTCACGACCGAAAATCTAAGGCTGTGATTTTTAGTAATTTTAAGTGAAAATAGTGATGAATAGTAGTTTCTAAAATTTCATAAAAATTTAAGTATTTGAAATTTAAGTTTAGTCCTCAAAAGTAAATAAATTACAAGATTGGACAAATTTAAAAAAAATCATAATATTATCTATCAGTTTTAAATTTCTAAGTAAATTTTTCATTTTAAGATGAGAGAAAATCCTAATTAACTAATTTAAAAACTTTTATTAATTCATGAAGTTTAATAAAAATTAAAACCCTAGGCCTAATGTTTAAATAATTTACATAAAATCATTTTATTTTCTAAGTACTCAATTTAATAATAAAAATCATCTTCATACATCTATTCAGTAAATATATTACTATTGGCTAAATAAATTTAATTTAGAAAAGAGAAATTGATACCGAGTACAAACCAACCAATGAAGAGGATTGGAACTGCAAGCATATTCCAAACATGCTTGCTAAGCTACCAGATTAATTATTACAAAATAGGTCAACACCTGAAATTGGAAGAAGTAGGGTGTAAGCACGAGAATGCTCAGTAGAAACCCAATCACCTTTTTGAGTGAATACAATTTTATCGAACCTGTATGGTTAATACATTTTCCAAAATTCATTTATAAACTAAATTTATAAAACAAGTGGTATCCAGAATTCAAAACTAAAGTAAAAAATCGCAAGATTGTATATATCATAAATCAACTCATCTCATAAGCTCGCACTCTCACATCAAGAACTAGAGTAACTCGTACTACGTGTACTAAGTACTCTCTGCCTGATATTTATCCCAAAAAACTGGAGAGACACTCATGTGTCTAAGCCTACCGAATCGGAGGGGCAACTGAATGCCTACACCTACCGAATGGGAATAATCAGAAAAACCCCACGTGGGTTTACAGGCTCTCACCGAAGGTGGGTATACTAATCCACCTATTACAACAATGCGATGCCTAAGATGTATCTCATGTGTGATTCTATGGTATATACAATATGTAACAAAATATGCATAATAACCATACAATGTTTTAAAATTCAACTTGGCATTATTCTGGGATTTTTAATACATGGGCAGCATACCGTTGTTTTACCCCATAGTCATAATATAAAAATATGTATAACATTCATACAATCCAATTCCAGCATAAATCCAATAATTTTTAACAATTTATCAAAATATCATTTATTCATGATTTTTCACAAAAATAGTTATAACGAAAATTTTCAAATTAAAACATATATTAAATCTGGTAATTGAATCCCTACCTCGAGATAGTAGTTATACTAAGCTAACGACGCTAGAAATATCCTCAATTAATCACCTAGTTGTTCAGATAGTCGTTTTCGGATCTAGTCACGTTCACTTGAAAAGTTGATTTTTCAAATGGAGCATTAGATTGAGAAACAAAGGTCGCCACTGAATTCAGAACACTCAAAAATATTGGGTTAGATATAAAATTTGTCGAAAACGGGTTTCGGTGCAAGACCGGCCGTGACATGCAAAACGGTGCAATTCACGAGCTATTTTCTCGATTTTTGTGCCACTTCAAAAAAAAAAATAGTGGTATTTTATATCAAAATTCATGTCCCGACATCACTGAGTCCAAATTCGAAGTCAGAACTCAGTTTCGAGGTCCCGGACATTAAATGGGCTCAAAAATCCAAAAATTATAAAAATATCACATTTGGAAATAATTAGAAAAATACCACATTTTCATTTCGATAATTAACGATCTTCTGGTTACTGTTTCAATACTTCAAAATCATAATTTTTCTTGTTTCAACCCCCTCTTTCACGTGGTATAATTTTCTCGAACAAAAAAATACAACAAAATTTAATATTATAAAAGTGCTACAGTAGTCCAAAGCTGAGTTAGAGATCGTGAGTAGTTGGAAAAGATCGGCGATGTCGAGACGAGTCCAACGGTACCGGAGTTGAGATGAATGGAAGTCGAATGGTGAAACGGTGGCCAAAAAAGCGACGTGGTGGCGGAACTTTCAAGTGGGCGGATTTTGAGCTATCAACAGCGAAATCTAGTGGGGGTGGCTGATGCTGCTTCGTCGGTAGCTGATTTGCTCGCGCATGAACCATATCCATGAGTTGTGTTTTTCGTTAATGGCTAAGGACTTGGGGGAAGAAGAGAAAGAAGTTGGGGGTTTTATTTGCAATTTCTGAAACTGTTACTAGTGGGACACGTGGCACCACCTGACTAGACCGAAAAATTTTCTAAAATTTCACTTTGGCCACAAATTTTGAAAAGATTCTTTTACTTTAGTTCCTCTTTAATTATATTTTTGTCCTCAGTTTGTAATTTTTTTTTTTCATTTTTGCCCCAAATGCACTTAGAATTTATTTTGTCTAGGTTCAACACTAATAATTTAATTTAAAAATAATTTTAGATTTTTATTTAATTAATCCTAAAATATAGAATTATCAAAATGCCTTTGAATTAAAATTACTTAATTACCCTTATAAAAATTTAGGATTTTACATTTTCATTGGTCAAAATATCTATGTATAAATAAAAACAAAAAAAAAACCTTCTGAATTAGATATTTTCGATGTATTGTAGTTGCATGCGAATGTAGAAAATCCAAAGGCAAAAATTTCACCCGATCGCCAAGTTCAACTTAACGAGCTTCCTCTTGGGAAAAGGAGAAAACAACTATTTCCTCAAAGAGCTCCTTTATTTTAGTAGATTAATCACTTATTGAGAACATAAAAGAGACATCTCGGTTTTTTACTTTTTTTTTTTTTTCCCCAGTGGACATGGTATTTTATGCTCTTAAACTTATTTATTCTTTTATTTTTCCTTTGCACATTCATTATTAATTCTGCAATATAGTTTTATGTTGTTTTCTTGTTTAGTTTGTTCGGTAATGGAAATTTGATTTTAATTAATTCATGACTAGTTGTTGCATTATTGTTTGATCGACTTTTTTTTGTTTGTTTTAAAGTGAATTAATTGATGGAGTACATATATTTGAAGTTCAACACATCAGATTATATATGCATTTAGTTAATTACAAACGGATTTGATTTGTTGGATGATGTGATTTGGAATTGGCTCGGAGCAAGTTCTTGTTGATTCGCTTCAGTTCATTTAGTCTGTATTCAGTACTCAAATCTGTTAGATGGCGGGCTCGTTTGTCTCTGAGCTCTGGCTTTTGATCATTACGGGAGGCTTTCCGCTGCTGTAGTTACCCTCTTTTTTTTTTTTTTTTCCTTAAAATAAAAAAAATAAAAACAGAAGCTGAGTTAATGAACTACGCTTACTAAATAAAAAAAAAAAGGAAAATGACCTCTGCTTACTACTAATGATCTCCAACTTATAAATGAAGTGAGATTGAATTAATGATCTCTATTTATTACAAAGACAAAAAAATAACTCATATATCTTCAGAGTTGAATTCCTGACCTAATACTCAATCCTCACAGCATTCCACCTACTGAGCTAGTCTTAATGGACACCTTGCTATAATTAGCCTTATTTTCTACTTCTAAAACAAAAATAAATAAATAAATAAAATAAAAGTTTAAGAGAGAAAAAAATATGTCTACACGTGTACACTCTCTCTATAATTAGATAATTTAAGAGTTTTAATTAGGAAAGAAATCTAATTTTTCATGGATAATAAAATATGGTTAAACCTATGATATATATAGGAGTTTGCTAGGTATTCTACCAAATTTTAACCGTAGTTAGTGAGTTTGTAACTATTTAATTAGTAAATATGATTAATTTATTTATAATAATTTTAATATATAAATTAAATAATAATAACTCATGTATTGGTATTAAAAATTTGATACAAACTTTACGATACCTAGCTAGCATCATTCTAGGAGTTTATAGAATAAAATAACACAATTATTACTCCATATTATGCTTCTTACACGTTACTAATCTAATTCTAAATCATAAATACTACCATGTTGTAAATACATACCCCGCTTTTTTTTTTTTTTTTTCAGACTAAACGACCATTTCCCCGCCAAAGCCTCCTGTCCATGTAATCCGACTTTATAGGATTTAAAATTTTCCATTCAAATAAACTAATTTCTTTCAAAAGCGAAGTATAATTTGAGGAATGGAACTTATTAGAAATGGAATTAGATGAAGAATTGGAGATGGCCAACCTATCCGTTTGGTGAAAGATCCCTGGATCTCACGTCCCACTACCTTTCGGCCAATTACACAGCTTGCTCATTTGTCGAATGACTTGTTAGTGATTTCATTATTGATTGTCCGTGGAATGAAACTTTTTTGGAGCATGTTTTTTAGCTTATTGATGTTGATATAACTAATTGTATTCCACTTGGCTTCAGGGGGAAGCAAGATCAATTAATTTGGCATTTTGAAACCAGTAGCAACTACATATCTGTCAAATCTAGTTATAAGGTGGCTCGAGCTAGCTTGATTGATGATAGTAGCTTAGATGTAGGAGTTGACTTCTTTTGGTGGCGAAGCCTCTGAAAATATAAAAATCTGCTTGTGGAGAGGCTTTCATAAAGTTCCACTAATAAGACATAATTTTGCTAAACAAGTAGTTTCTTGTCCTCTTTATTGTCCATGGTGTAAAGAGGAAGAAAAGACTTCCTTTCCTTCTTTTTGGAAGTAGTATTTCATTACTCAAATCTAGATGTCTAGCTCCATTTGGCTAAAGTTATCTAAGTTTCATGGCTTTACCTTTGATGGGTTGTGTTTATTTGCTGCAACCAATCTTTTGACAATTGAGTTTGAGATATTTTGATATTGTTGTTGGAGCATATATGGTGCTAGGAACAAGTTTGTTTTTGATAATAAGGCAACAACACAACTGATGATCTTAGAAGGGACCGATAGGGTTATTGGGAGTTACCAGGGTGTTACTGGAGAGCAGTTTTCTCCTCCTCTAGCTTCCTTACCGTCTGATCTCCACTGAATTCCACAAAGAGCCGGTTTTCTAAAGCTCAATACAGACGCCTCGTATATTCAAGAGATGAGATTGATATGCTTTGGTGTTAGTATTTGAAATCGTATGGGTGGTGTCGTTGCCTTTTCTTTTAAGATATCGGAAGGTATGTTCTCTTCCCATCAAGTGGAGTTATCAATTCTTCACCATGGCATTCTTCTTGCCATTGAAAGAGGCTTGTCTAATGAATGTGATGCCATTAACATGGTTACTCCAGTTAATGGTTAGTTTTTCAATTCTAATGATGGTGTTATTATTGAAGATATTGTTGAATTGTTCTCATTTGTAGGAGGTAGCAAATATTGTTATATTTCTCGCCAGATTAAAATGGTGGCTCATTTTCTAGCATCAATGGGATTGGAATCTTCTTGACATTTATTTAAGGGATGGGGACAATGTTCCTTCTTTTATATATAATGTCCTTGAAGCTAATTTAGCTTCTCACTCTTAACTTTAATAAAAACCTCCTTGAGGATCATTTGAAAAAAAAAAGAAAGGCATTTTGGAAACCGAAAATAACTAAAAAGAAGTTAAAAATAATAAAAGGACGAATGCATCAGACATACGCTATCAGAGTAGATATTATTTATTTTTCCCAAAACAAAAAACGTAAACTTTTTTAAAACCGCATTTTTCAAAATACAAAAATCTATATACTATATTTTTTTAACACATTTTATCAGAAAAAGTGTATAGCCTAATTTTCTTTTTCTTTTTTTTCAATGGACTTACGTAAATTATATTTGTCAAAGAATGGATTAGGCCTAATTCCTTTAATTTTTTGCCATGTTTATTTTTCCTCTCCCCACCCCACTCTACTTAATTGATTGTTTACAGAAACAACATCTTGTATGATAAATATATTTTATACTTATTTTTTTTATTTCTCTCTGAGCTTAGGAATTGTTCGCTTTTTATGATGTTTTATGTATTTTGATGCTTATTTCAAGTACAAAGCTATCGTATTAAACAGATCGCAATTTGGAGCAAAAACGGAGCAAAGTGGACAAAAATATTGAGAAAGTGGTGCCACAGTGCTGAAGTTTGGCATCACAACACCAAAATGCCCTGAAAATTGGTTAGAAATCGGAGAGTTGGTACTACAATGCCACTATTTAGCACCATAGCACCATCATGTGATATCGAGTTAGAGCCGCAACACCAAAATGAGGCTACAACGCTATTCCAAAGCATCATATCTTGCATGATTTGGCGCCAAAACCTAGAAAATTCAGAACATATACACGTGACATGCAATTTAAAGACAAATTTTGGGCTCCTTAAAATATCATCTTCTCACCCGTTTGAAGTGGAAGGAAAAACCCTAATAGCCAAGAGTCATTTGAGGGCCATTTCTAAGGGAAAACACCGAGAATTAAGGGGATTGAATGACTAGAATCAAAGATTGTGCTTCAATAGAGTTTTATTCCATTTTTCTCTTCTTACTCTTTAATTTATGTAATTTAAGACGTTGAACCCATGCTATTTTTTTTTTTTTTGGGTTGTTTGAATTGAATATGACCTAAACCATAATCCTAGGGTTACAATTAAACCTCTAATGTAATCTAATTACTTGTTTCTTCTCTTTTATTAATGAAATCTATAGTTGAGTTGTTTTTTTTTTATCTTATCCTAGTGCTTCTATTTATTTGACCACTAAATAGATTATTGAGTGAGATTTCTATGAATTTAGAAAAAGGGATCAAAGATTTGAACTTAGGAAAAAATAATATATGATTGCCTAATTTAGAATAAATTTGTATAGAATAGGAATATACCTATTTGACTTATGCAACCATTTTAAGAACTTAATCTTAATGAAACTAGTTCAATTCATGTTATGGGTAATATGCATGTTATCTTGTCTAGGTATTTCCATTTTGCACTTGGAAAAGACTTCTTGGTTATATTAATGTTCTTAGTTGATAACTCTAATGGATAAGTTAATTTGAGAGGAGAATTAGTAATTAGAAGAGTTAGAGAACAGATTGTATCCCTAGGTCTTACATTCAATTAATTGCTTTCAAGTTTGATGCCTTGGTTGTTTAGTTTTAGTGTTTGCATTTATTTCCTTTTTTTTTTTTTCTCATTGTCTTGGCTATTAATTTTCAGAGTTATTCTAATTAATTCTCTATATTTTATTTGGATAAATTGAAAATTCTGCTTAGCTGGTAATTAATAATTATAAGTCACATTTATCTGTGGACGATACCCTTATTCACTTATATATTATTTGTTAGGACCCGTGCTCTTATGGTGTATCCATAATTTGGCGTAACATTGTACATTGACATAAACATCCTCATAGTTATCAAATAATAAAATCTTATTTCTTAGCACATCATCTTAATTACACCAATATAAATCTTAATACATTTCAATTTTATATAAACCAAAATTTTTAAATTTTATATAAACCAAAATTTTTATAAGCAAGGATGAACAAACATGAATATTGAAGATTTTGCTTAATGAAATTAAGTTTCTTAATTTAATAATATTGATGCTTTTTGTTAAAAATTGAAATAAAATTAATAAAAAAAGTCTTAATAGCACTAGAAAGGGTAACAATTTTCACCCAAGGCATCAACTCAAAGTTTGGCCATTAAAAATAGCTTTTCGTAGAACATGATGATCAGACAATGTGATTTTTATTATATAATAGGCTAAAGGATATTTTCTCCCCCAAAACTACAAACATGTATAACCTACACAATTTCCTTCATTTGCATATATTTTTTTTCCTTTTATTTGAATCATGTATAAAATTAAAAATTGGATTCTAAAATATCAATAGGTATTAAAATATAGGGTGGGAAAAGTTTTTTCCGAAAATGTTTTTTCCGAAAATGTTAACTGATAGGTATTTTTGTATTTAATGTATATTTAAAAGGTGTGTAAAGAAATTTTGAAATTTTAAATTTTTCGTAAGGGTCTACCTAGAAGCAAGGTGGGAAGAGAAAAAATAGAAATGACTATAGAGCCACCCTTCCAAAAATTGTGTAGTGAGAAACAACGTCAGAGGAATGTTGATTCCAGCAGGGTAGCGAGAGGAGCATTAAGTTTTTCTACCTTGAAAATTTTGTTACAATTTGAAAGAGTAGATGCATGTAGTTACCAAATATATATTGATTTTTCAAAAACCTCAAATGGACGTATTTGTATACTTTATCCCCAGAATATATCTAAAAATACATAAACTATATCTAAATACAATATCCTGAGAATATCTAAAAACATATAAACTATATCTAAATACAAATCCCTAGTGGTTATGAAATACTAGGATATTTTAGAATGTTTATTATAGAAAAAAGAAAGCATAAGAATCCCAGTTGTTTTAAAACACTTGAGTATTAAATAAAAAGGAAATCCTAATTCTATTGCATTTAAGGTACAGCTCCACTTGCCAACTGCCGAGTTGGTCCAAAATTTGAGGGATGTGTGTGTGAGTTTAGGAGTCTTCAAAGTTTAGTAGGGTGTGTTTGTGTTATTTTCTTTTAAATTTATAATAAGTGGTGGTCACTAGTTAAATCCCACTTTAAAAAAAAAAAATACAGCTACACTTATATATATATAAATCTGTAGAAATCATCAGTATTCTCAGGGTCTTCTATCTACTGTATGATCAAATCATATTTATAAATTAACATCATATGCTATATCTCTCCAGATCATATCATATCATATCAAATATGGATTATATATATGTCAGAAAAGAGTAAAAAGATTATTACACTAATGGTTGTAGCTTTGGTGACTTTAGGTGGGCTTTATTGCTGCGTAATCCATGCTACAGAGTTTGAAACCTAGTGCTGTAGCACTACCGGCTTGGAAGGTGATTGTTCTTGTCTATTGCATCTCGCTCATAATTTGTGCTACCCTAATGTAAGTGCACATTATGCTGACAAAAATCTTGGAAGATCAAAGAGACGAGCAAGAAAAATTACATGATCTCGAAATCCAGATCTAACTGCATGCTTGTATTTTTGGATTTTTTCTTTTAATTTAGTTTCGTTAGGTTTTTAGTCTCCTTTTCTTTTTCTTCTCAACTTAATTTCGTTTAACTTTTTTTTTTTTTACCGCACCCCTTAGATGTATAATTAGACTTTGGATTTGCAAGAATAATATGAAAGGGACCATCTTAAGTATTTCATGTCTATAATGTATGCCTGAATGTTTTCTTAATATTTATTTTCAACCAAAAGAAAAAAAAATTCCAGTAAAATAATAATAATAATAATAATAAACTAATAAGAAAAAGAAACAACTAACCTGCCAGTGTTTCTAACACACAAAATATGTTAAATTAAATATTGTACGATATAATTGTTTCAATCTGATCAGTTGTTTTATGAAAAGATGCAACTTGACTTTCTGCGTATGAGAGTTTTATTCTACACGATACCGATCGTGTAACGACAACATATTTTGCCTAAAACAATAACGAGTTTTCCAAACTCAGTAACATACTATATCACGTAAAATTCACATATAGGCTAAGTACCCGTTTGTGGCCTTATGTTTCGTTAATCACTATTTAATAATTTTATACCTGTTTTCGTATACATTTTAGGAGTAAAATATATATGACATACATTTATAGTGTAAATATATCCTTACCGTATGTATTATGAAAATGGTTACTAGCTAAAACTTTTTTCTGAGCGGTGAAAAAAGTTTCAATACAATAATATGACACGAAATGTAAATGTATTTAAATTTATAATATTGTCTCTAAATGATAATATATATATATATATATATACTATTAGTTAGAGGTGTTGAACACTGTAGGATACATTTAAGTCAAGCACAAACATATTTTTGTACCATGTTATGTTGCATCCATCTTTTAGTCGTCCTATATTATGCTGGCTGATAGTATAAAAATACTGGTCTGACATGATCCACTAACTCATACTCTAGCTGTTGTACTGTGCCGTACTAGCCCACGTGCCTGAATATATCAGTATTTTTGAACCAAAATTAGACTATCTAATTAGTAAATTTTATTAGTTTTAGTGACATTTTTATCAATTTTTTTTCAAATAATTCAAATTTATATAAAAAAGTAAATTTGATGTAAAATTTTTATCTTAAGTAGGTTTATATTGCACCTACTTAATCGTAAGTTTATAATGGATAATACTTAAGGTACAATTTTTGTACTAAAATTTTAATATCAATACATGTGGCACGTGATTTGTCACCACTCAATTAGTGATAGTATTTAATCTATTTGTGGTTAGTTTTAACACATCAATTAGATAGTGATAATTAATATGTCACATGTGTTAGTACAAAAGTTAGGATATGTAGTATTATCCATTCATAATTACTTGAAAATTCTTCTTTTTTTCTTTCAAATGAAAGTCTATCAAGGTGAAAAGCATTAGTAGAGAGTAGTAGCATCCGAACTAGGTTAACACCCAATTATCTCAACAATCTCTTACTTAACGACCCTTAAAAGATAATTATTATTAATAAGAAAAATATAAGAAAGAAAACAATAGTTTAGAGTTTACAACCCAAATAATTCTATTTGAGGTGCTAAGGAAAATAGAAAAAAAAAAAAAGACATATACATAAGACAAACAAAATGATAGTGATACATATATTTAATGCGCTAACGTGTTGTACTTATCATACTAGCATGTCATGTTGTGACAATTCACATCTTATATAGAGATAAAACTGGAAATAAAATTTCAATAAGGCCAAAATAAAATAAAATCTTATATTGTACTAAACTATGAAATGAAAAAAAAAAAAAAGGAAATGGTAATAATATCTAACGTATCAAAGTAGGAACAAAATTAAAATGAGGGACAAAATAGAAAATATAAATCTCAAATACTACTAAAGACTATGAAAAAAATTTAGGGGGGGAAGGGCTCCGCCTCTGCCAGCTTATAGTTATAATTTTTATATAGGATGTACATAATTCATGAATAAAATGCATGTGAAATATATTTCGCCAAGAAAAAAAAGGTGGGGCATAAAAAATGTGTATAATCTATTGAAAATATAAACGGATATTTATGTAAATATGCTTTGAAATCGAGTATTTATGTACTTATCACAAAAAGTGATCCTCTATGGTACACACAGAAAACAGTGGGCCCAAATACGAGTTCTCATAGCCCAATGGCACCTAGACACGAATGGGCCTATTTATTTTCGGACGACAGCTCCGCGAGCGATGGTCAGTTGCCATAAGGGTATTAATTAAGGGAAAAAAAAAAAAAAAAAAAAAACAAAAAACCCTCATAGGAGCCACTTATTAATAGGTTCTCTCACTTGTTACCATATTAATTATCAAACTAAACCCTTTCCCTCGGCAGAGCCTCTTCTTTCTCATTATAGGTTTCTTTCAGTCCAAGTTATCGAATTCTTCAATCGACTTGATTACCTCTTCTCCATCGCGTATTGCATTCTCATCCCAATTAAGTTTAAACTCTTAGTTCAAGTACTATAAATCAAATTCTTGGAACTAATTTCTTTCAAATTAGACCAATATTATTTACCTACGATATGGTGGCGATTTGTAGCAGAATTAATCAAGCGTTTGATCCATCCTTTGCACTTGCAATGTTAAAAGCAGGTTTCTATTCGCAATGCAAGAACCACAAAGAACACAGAGTTCACAACGCAATCTTCTTCTGTTGGAATTGCAAAGGAAGAGCCTTTTGCGCCTCCTGCAAGGAATCCCAACACCCTAATCACTGTGTTACACAAGTAAGTTAAGGGTCATTAGGGTTTACTTAGTTCCTTTATTATTATTATTATTATTATTATTATTATCAATTCCTGAAAAATTAATTTATATGAATATGTAGTTTTTTATTTAAATTTTAATTTAATTTTTTATTTAAACTTTTCAGGTGTACAAAACTTCGCGTAGGACTTCACTTCGGATTGCACACCTAAAGAAATTGTTGGACGTCTCAGACATACACCCTTTTTCGTTCAACAAGAAATTGATTGTGTTTCTCTATGCAAGATCAAAGAATAAAGAAGAAAGACAGTGTCCACAGCCTCAACCAACAATATCAAACAAGTACAATTGTCGACAATGTGGATTTGGATTTAAAGATTGCTACAAGTTTTGTTCAATCGAGTGTAAAGTAAGTCCCACTGCCACACCTATTTTATCTATTCATGATTAATTATATTTGTTCATCTTGTAAATGTTTCTTCAACCGATTAATTATTTATAATTCATTACAAATTAATGATTTTTTCTTTTTTTTTTTTTTTTGGTGTGGATATTGTAGTTGTCTGCGAATGCAGAAAGTCCAAAGGTGGAAGCTAACAGTGTACGAGGGGCAATGGAAGTGGTCAATACCAAGAACAAAGTGTCGTCCTCTAGTACTTTGCGGGTCTATAAACGAAAGGCAGAAGCTTTATGTGATGGCCAAGTCCAACTTAATCTGTCTTACAGGAAAAGGAGGAGGAAACAACTGTTTCCTCAAAGGGCTCCTCAATATTAAATTAACAATGATCGCTTATTGAGAAGAACATGAAAAGAGCCATCGATTTATACTATATATTATTATAATTAGGGACATGGGTCTTCATAATTTCGTACATAAAATCCTTATCCAGGAAGCTCTTGTAGTACTTGATCGTGCAATGCATTACTAATTATGCAAACTAGTGCACATATATAATTGGGTGTTGTTTTCTTACTGTCTTGCTAATGGAAATATGATTTTAATTTATGAATAATCCTTTGCACTATTGTTAGATAGACTTCTGTTTTTAGGCAGTTGATTGAGTATGATTAGTGAAAGCGAGAGCTGAGAAATTAATAGTACCAACTCCTCCACAAGTCAATTTTAGATGTTCTGATTTCAAAATCATCCCTAGCTCCCCAATTCGAATAATAAAAAGAGTACAAACTAAGTTATTCTATTTTAATGAAGCATAATTTGAATTTGTATGCCAATGACAATACTATCAACTCCGAGTTCGAAAGCTCTTTTATTAAGGAGAACTCTTTAGATTAAAGATGAATTTTTTTCGTAATTAAACAACACTGGGGTATAAATGCACCATGCTCTGTACTGAAGCTCCTTTGTTAAAGAGAATTCTCTAGATTAAGGATGAATTTCCTTCGTAATTAAGGAGCACTAGGGTGCAAATGCACCATGCCATGTACTGAAATGATTCTCCACAGTGCAAAATTTTCACTTCCATGAACGGCATGTCGTTTAGAGGTTTACGAAAATGAAGGATTTGGTTCTCAAAACGACATGCCGTTGCTATCATGAACAACACATTCGTGATTCATGAGCCTAGAGAGCAAAATAGAAATAATTAGTTCGTCTTCACCTTCCAGTATCTTCTACTTCTGGTATATTATTAATTTATTGCAAGGACACAAGTCTCCTCCTCCTCTTGAATATATTGGTGCCAGAAAAAACATCCTAAACGACAACGCTTTTTGCTGGTAACCCATCGATCGGCCATGGGAGGAGGCAACGGGCAGAAGGCCAAGATGGCTCGCGAGAAGAATTTGGAGAAGCAAAAATCTGCAAAGGGTATTTTTCTCGTTCTCTTTTTTGAGCTTCCATTTCTCTCAAAATTAATCGATTTGATCTAATAAATCTCTACTGGGGAATTTGGGTTTGTTATTGAATATGCTGCTGAATCTGATTTTGATTTATATAGGTAGCCAGCTTGAGTCAAACAAGAAGGCAAGAAGGCCATGAGTATACAGGTATGCTTTCTTCAAACTTTGGGTTTAATTTGCTTTGTGAGTTTGATTTTGTTTAGCTATTTTATTTGTTATTTCAGTTGTAAGGTTCCTGGGCACCTTTTAATTTTGGTCTATAGATGAAATTGTCAAGGAGACGCAAGTAACCCAAGAATTCCATGTTTTTGGCTTTGATTTTTTTTTTCCCCCTTCTGGGGTGATATAGAAGTTTGATATGTGTTTATTTTACTAATCATATCATCTTTGGTTATCTGAGGTAGCCTAAGAGGTTTGAGACTGGATTTTGTACTTTGACATCTGAATTTTTTTTTTTCCTTGCATTTGCGATTGGTTTATCTTATGTATGTGTTATCTGCTTCTCCTAGTAGCAATTTGACTATGGTTTATGGTTATTATTTTAGGCTTAAAACTATTTTGCCAAGCCTTCCTATCGCTCTTTACTTCGCGAGATAGTTCTTAATTCTTGATATCACTCAAGGAGTTCCTCTGACTGTGTTCTTGTATCCTGAACTTCTTCTCTGACATACGAATTTTCAAACGTAGATTAAGTCCATCTCATCTCTTTGCCGCCCCTGTTAATTCAACTGTTTCTGCTTTGATTTCAGCTCCTCCCAAGAATGGGGCTCACTGATCAGAAATAACCATCGTAGATATCCATGCCGAATCTTTACTCTTTCACTGGCAGTCAGAAATATTAAAGTAGTTACATGTTCTGTTTTATAGGTTTTTGTTTACAAATTTTGGGATATTCGGAACTTATATTACCAATCTTCCACTAGGGGAATCTCATCATACTAGAATTTTCCTTTCTGCATCTGAACCTGTGTGATTCCAGTGACCACATTTCTGCACATATGATACTCATTTTCGATGGAAATTCTTTGTATAAATTTGAAGAGAAGAAGACACTTTAGTTTATCAATTTTCATGTTCTAGAGTTCCTAAGCTCTGGTCTTTAAGTGATGACACTTCGTTCATTGATGTGGGCAAGTTATTGGAAGCCATTGCTTTTGTAACTTGCTTGCTTTAACCCCCTGTCCCTTGTGTTGCTATAATTTTTTTTGTGCTTTACATTAGAATCCACTGACATTAACAAAGATAATGACTCCTTCTGTTGTTGTTCAATCACTGGTGGTGGTTGTCATCAATTCCTTCAACGACGGGCCTGGTTGGTATTGGTTACTGAATGCACTGCAAGGTGTGCATGCAGACATTCATATGTACCACATCAGAGGTGAAATGTCGAGAACATGCTGAAGCAAAGCACCCTAAGGCTGATGTGTTGACATGCTTCCCACACCTTAAGAAATGATTCCTAAGCTGCGGAATTTCATATTGGTAATGGCTGGCTGTAGAATGTTGTTCTCATGTACCGTGCTACTATTGTGCCATAAGAAATGCTAATGAAGAGCAAGTAAATGTGTTAAAGGTTGTTTCTTAATGTTAGTAACTCTTTTCTTTTTCACCGTTTTTCTTGAAAGTACTTATGGTTAAGTCGATGATAGGCGTTAGATTCTTTAGGACCTCTCTTTGCAAATTTCAGAAAAAGGCTTTGAGTTTCAAATTGTGATCTTGTTTACATAGAAATAAAGCCACAACTTGTTGAAACTAAAATACCTTTGGAATTTTAAACCGCAATCTACCTGATTATTTCCTTCAGATCAGATCGTAGCCTTTATACTGTTGTGAATAACGATAATCCGAATAAATTCTTTTCGTCAAAATAAATGTTGGCTGTGGATTTGTTCATATGCATTATGAGAATACGTCAGTTTGGTATGTCACATTAATGAAATGCATAAAACTTATTGATGACAGGTATGTGATTGTAAATATTAGCAGGAAAAGTGGTTGTTAGATATCTACATTTATTTACTTCAAGATTTGTTGTCAAATATTACCATAATACCACGCAGACTGTTACTGTCATATGGAGAACCTTAAGACAATGAAACCTTTATGAGGTGCATGTAAAAACCCGGATTTTGGGAGGGTAATTTGGACATTTTACTAATTTTTCGGATAAAATATTGTAGGGATTAATTTGCAAAAGTTTTGTGCAAAAGAACTAAATTATAATTTTTAGGGGACTGATTTGAAAGAGATTTGAAATTTTAGGGATTTATGTGTAATTTTTGAAAAATTGCACAACCCTATAAGACAAGGCCACGTGCCCTATCCTTTTTCTCTCTCTCTTCTTTCTCTTCCCCCCCCCCCCCCCCGATCTCTCTCTCTCGGAGCTCTCTGCTGCCGATGCCAGACTGCCGTAGGAGGCGCCGCTGCCGTCGTCCGCCTGCGCCACTGACTGGCGAAGCTTCGTTATGCGACGCAGAAGCTGCGCCGCCTGTCCCCAGTCGCCGCCGCCGCCTACAACGCCGGAAAAGCACCAAAAGGCTCAAATCGGATTTTTGGCCACCGGCGACGATTCCGACCACCATTCGACCTCCAACTAGTCCCGTTGGATTCGTCTCGTCGCAAGGATCATCAAGGTATATATATATCTCAACCCCATTTTGCCCGGATTGAAAGTTGACATTTTTGGATATTTTAAGTTTAAGTTTGACTTTTTGATCCGGCCGTTGGATTGCGTTTTTATTGTCATTTTTGGATTGTACTCGGAAAATGGAGAAGTTAGATATATATATTGCCTATGTTTGGTGACCGGCACGGAAATTGAGATCGGACGGTTAAGATTTACCTCAATTTACGTGCCACAGGCTCGGTGTGGGCCCGGACCCGAATTGGACAAGTTATATATCTAACCTAGCTATTTTGGGTGCTAGGAATTCAGCGAAAAGGTCCGTTTATGGAATTGAAGCTCCGTTGAGAAGTTGGTTTTTCGCAAGAGGACGATCAAGGGCTTAGAATTGGTTCTTGACCCTCTGGACGATCATCAACGACACCTTGAGGAGTCGATAACGTGGTATTGCTATTCGAGCGAGGTAGGGACTCAATTACCTTTATTTTATATCGTTTTTGAATAAAACTTATTTTCTGTAACATATAAGAACAAATGTAATTTTTGGTTTTCTTGAACATTTGTGATGGGAATTGATTGTATGATGTATACGTATTGTATTGCTCTGGGAATTTTCTGAGTGCAGGTTATTTTGGGTATATTAAAAATATGGTTGTTATGTTGCCCGTTTTTCTATAAAACCTAGTATGCTGATTTTACCGAAAAACTAGAGCATGATTATTTTCACACTTCAATTCTGTATTGCACGTGTCATAGGATCATACATGAGCACCGTGTTAGCATCGTGGGTTTACAGTGTGGCGCTGCGTGCCCCATCGTCGGTGAGAGTCCGTAAACTGGCGCGGGGTTTTGTTACTTCTGATTACCTCCCCATTTGGCAGGCGTAGGCAATTCGGTTGCCCCTCTAGGTTTGGTAGGCAACATATGGGTGTCCCCTCCGGGTATGGGCTTAGGTATCATGCAGACTGTTAGGCATACTTAGTACCATCATCCTTGGTTTTCACAAATGAGAGGATGAGAGGTCATGGGTATGAGTTGATTTGTGTCATGTGCATATGGATTGAATGGTTTTGATTACACTGCTTTTATATATATATGGATTTCTGGTTTGGATTATATATATATATATATATATATATATATCTATGTTTTGGACTAAACTAACCATGCAGGAATTCTCCATCATTAAAATGTTTTCGAGCGGGTAATTGTTTTTCCTACTGGGCATTTTATGCTCACCCCCCCTACCTTCTTCCTCAGGTGATGCTCAGTGTGATCTCGGTGATCAAGAGGAGTAAGAGGTCATCTTGATTGCAGTTCGTATCTTGGTAATGCTAGAAGCTTGTCGTCTTGGTATTTGGATTGTTTGGGCTTTGTATTAGCCTTGAACCAATGTTTACTGCTTTCTATTTTGTCTATGAACTTATGTATGCCATTCTGGGATTTGAGTCTCGTTGTGAATGATGATGTTGCTTGGAATTATATTTGATTTTACGTTTTTAAATAATTATTCGATCATGGTGTATATGAATTGTGGGAGTGATTCACGGGATGAAATTCCAATTATTTTATTTAAATGGACCGTTTTATAAAAACTAGAACTTTTGACACTTTTCAAATAAATCAAGGAATTTCCCACATTTGTGAAATTCCCCTTCTGTCACTGGCCCGGGTTTTGGGTTGTGACAGAAATTTTTGGTATTAGAGTTTTGAGTTTAACAATTCGGACCTATCACCATTAAATTAGATTGAAGTTGATTTTATAACAAGCATTCATCATTATCACATTAACAGTTTGGCATATTATTTCAGACTAGTAAGGATGCCTCCTAGAAGAGTTCCGAGGCATCAGCCGGGTGCCGAACCTCCTCACTGGATTTCACTCATCTGATCGAGGCAATGCAGCAGGCATTCGTCCAGATAAGCAATCCAGACTATCAGCCTCTAGCTCCGAGGGAACGTCAGTCGGATCATGCTGATCATCTCTAACGGTTCATGCGTCTCTAGCTAGGGCAGTTTGATGGTAGACCAGAAGCTCTCACGGCAATTGCTTGGTTGCGTGAGATGGAGAGCCACATTCAGGCCCTTGGTACTCCGGTTGAGTTTTGGGTTGTGTTTGCTGTTACCCGTTTGACGGGGAGTGCCATTCATTGGTGGGAAACAGTGGAACGGATGCAAGATGTAGTGGGCTTCACTTAGGAAGACTTTGAGCGGATTTTTAAGGCCCAGTATGCCAATGAGGATCAACAGGATGAAGTTGTGAACTGGTTTGAGACGTTGATTCAAGGTAACAGAATGGTGAATGAGTACCTGATAGAGTTCATTGAGTTGGCAAGTGTTACTCTTGGACCGGGTACGAGTGAGAAGTACCGAGTTGCCAAGTTCAGGAGTCGTCTGAATCGGAACATTTTCAACAGGATTGGTACTCAGATCTTCCGTACTCTTCCTGAGATTGCAGTGGCTGCCCAGCAGGCAGAGGCCATTGAAGACGGATTGGATTCCAGGAGGAACCAGCGGAGAGGTAATGACAGGAAAGCCACCAGAAGGAACCAGGGGCAGTGGTCAGCTCAGGGTACTCCGAACAGTGGGAGCTCAAACAACAATGGTTCTTCTGGGTGTGGTAGAGGCAGTCTGTATGGAGGATGTTTTGTTTGTGGCCAGCAGGGTCATCGGAAGAAGGAGTGTCCCAACCATCTGCAGAAATCTCCTTTTTCTCAGGGAGAACCACAGAGGAACCAGTCTGGTTCTGTTTCTTGTCAGAACACTCAAGTAAGGCCGCAACAGTCACAGGATATTTCGCAGGCTTTTACTTCCCCTCAACCTTATCAGCATCAGTACTGCCCTCAGGGATTTACTCAAAACTTTTAGACTCCTTGGGCCTCAGGGAGTCAGGGTGGGCACGGATATGGCAGTAGTGGTCCAGGATCCAGCAGTAGCCGTCCTGGTCAGGGGAGAGGCAACAAGGGGAAAGGGAAAGTGACTGGCCAAGCCTATGCTTTTACTAGGGCAGACGACACTCAGGATCGCACCGGCCGAGGTGTTGTTGACGGTATGATCCTTCTTTCACACTCATGGGCACATGTTTTGTTTGATACTGGTGCATCCTATTCATTCATATCCTTATTGTTTGCTCAACTGTTAGGGTTGGAATTTTCTGATTTGGATTATGTATTGAGGTTGGGTACACCTTTGGGAAGAGTAGCCGATGTGTCTAGTGTGTGTAAGTCTTGTCGGGTTGTGGTTGGTGATAGGAAGCTTCTTGCTGATTTGATTGTGTTGCCGATGGGACAGTACGAGTAATACTCGGTATAGATTGGTTGTCGAAAAATCGAGCGGTTGTGGACTGTTGTACGAAGCGGGTGACTCTTTTTCTTAGTGATAGATATCCTATTGTCTATCAGGCTGGGATGAGTCCGTTGAAGCCTAGTCCTGTTCTGAAAGCGTGCATAGGTGGAAAGAAGAAACTTGAGTGTTCTGGGAACTTGTTTGCCATGGATGGAGAGGTAAGGACAGACGATCAAGACCTATAGATGCCGGTGGTGTGTGAGTATTCGGAGGTGCTTCTTGAAGACTTACCAGGGTTGCAACCTGATAGGGAGATCAAGTTCTGTATTGAACTAGTTCTTGGAGCTCAGCCAGTTTCTATTCCAGCCTATCGCATGGTGCCTGCTGAGATGGAAGAATTAAGAGAACAATTGGGCGATCTACTTTCCAAGGGCTTTACTCGCAGTAGCACTTCTCCCTGTGGTGCTTCTGTCTTGTTTATGAAGAAAGCTGATGGTTCGTTGAGACTTTGTGTGGATTATCGAAAGTTGAATCAGTTGACAGTGAAGAACAAGTATCCTTTGTCAAGGATAGATGAGTTGTTTGATCAACTCGGTGGTTCAAGGTTCTTCTCCGAGATCGATTTGAGATCCGGTTATCATCAGTTGAAGATAAGAGAAGATGATGTACCGAAGACAGCATTCAGAACCCGATATGGTCATTTTGAGTTTCTGGTGATGCCATTTGGCTTAACGAATGCCCTTGCAGCCTTTATGGATCTCATGAATCGGATTTTCAGGCCGTTTTTGGATCGTTTTGTGGTTGTGTTCATCGATGACATCCTGGTGTATTCCAAGACTCGAGAAAAGCATGCCGAACATCTAGGGATAGTACTTAAGACCCCGAGAGATCATCAGTTGTATGACAAGAAATCGAATTGTGACTTTTGGATGTCAGAATTGAAGTTCTTAGGCCATGTGATTTCTCACGGAGGTATTTCATTCGATCCCACTAAGATCGAATCTGTCTTGGAGTGGGAAAGACTGAGAAATGTGACGGAGGTACGTAGTTTCCTTGGATTGGCAGGCTACTACCATCGTTTTGTGCAAGACTTCTCGAGAATTGCTTTGCCTTTGACGAAGTTGACTAGGAAGGACGTCAAGTTTGTTTGGGATCACGAAAGTGAAGAAACTTTTGTCAGGTTGAATCAGAGTTTAACCACCGCACCAGTTTTTACTGTTCCTAACAGTAACGAGCCTTATGTGGTGTATATTGATGCTTCGAAGACGGGTTTGGGATGTGTCTTGATGCAGAATGGTCGAGTTGTGGCTTATGTTTCTCGTCAGTTGAAGACACATGAAAGGAACTATCCCACCCATGATCTGGAACTTGCAGCAGTAATCTTTGCCTTGAAGATTTGGCGATGTTACTTGTATGGTGTGAAGTTCGACATATTCTCCGATCATAAGAGTTTGAAGTATCTCTTTACTCAGAA
>JXTB01000027.1:1368957-1419356 GCA_002914805.1 Parasponia andersonii
GTTGAGGACAATCTGGAACCGACTTCAGAATGGTGAACAGTTAGATGGTTGGAGCACTAACAGAGAAGGGTTTTTGCTTTTCAATGGGAAGTTGGTTGTAGCTGATGACCCCAATCTTTCAGAAACCATTCTAACTGAGGCTCACAAATCAAGGTTCGCTGTATATCCGAGTAGTACCAAGATGTACCGGGACTTGAAGCGGCAGTATTGGCGGAAAGGTATGAAGGAGGTAGCTAGCTTTGCGGTTAAGTATTAGACTTGTCAGCAAGTCAAGGCTGAACACCAGAGGCCAGCTGGATTACTTCAGTCGTTGCCAATTCCGGAATGGAAGTGGGACAAGATCACGATGGACTTCGTGACCCGTTTGCCAAAGACCTTGAGAAAGAATGACGCAGTTTGGGTGGTAGTCGATGGTTGACGAAGAGTGCTCACTTTATATCGATCTGGATGGACTACTCACTTACTAAGCTCAATAGACTATATATGGAGAACATCATACGCTTGCATGGTGTGCCTTCAAGCATAGTCTCCGACAGAGATCCAAGGTTCACTTCTAAGTTTTGGAGAGCCCTGCAGAAAGCGTTTGGTACGCAGTTGGATATCAGTACAGCTCACCATCCTGAGACAGACGGTCAGTCTGAAAGGACCATTCAGATTCTTAAGGACATGCTACGTTGTTGCATACTGGACTTTGGTGGGAACTAGGATGATCATCTTTCTTTGGTGGAATTTGCTTATAATAACAGTTACCAGACTAGTGTGGGTGTGGCTCCATATGAAATATTATATGGGAGGCTGTGTAGATCGCTTTTATGTTGGGCAGAATCTGAAAAGCGTGTTACTCTTGGACCTGAGTTGATTGAAAAGACTATTGAGAATATCAAGGGTATTCAAGAAAGACTCAAAGAGGTTCAGAGTCGTCAAAAGAGTTATGCTAACCCGAAAAGGCGTGAGGTAGAGTTCGATACTGGTGATTCCATATTCTTGAAAGTGACTCCAAGGCGAGGTGTGACAAGATTTGGAGTTAAGGGTAAGCTTGCTCCGAGGTATTCTTTTAAGGAGGGGAGAATGTAAAAACCCGGATTTTGGGGATATAATTTGGACATTTTACCAATTTTCCTGATAAAATATTAGGGGAGATTAATTTGCAAAAGTTTTGTGCAGAAGGACTAAATTGTAATTTTTGGGGGACTGATTTGAAAAGGGATTTGAAAATTTGGGGACTTATGTGCAATTTTTGAAAAATTGCACAGCCCTATAAGACAGGGCCATATGCCCTATCCTTTTTCTCTCTCTCTCTTTCTTTTCTCTCTTCCCCCCGATCTCTCTCGCTCTCTCTCTCGGACCTCTCTCTGCCGCCGATGCCAGACCTCCGTAGGAGGTGCCGCTGCCGTTGTTCGCCTGCGCCACCGACCGGCGAAGCTTCCCTGTGCGACGTCGAAGCCGCACCGCCCATCCCCAGTCGCCGCCGCCGCCGCCGCCGCCGCTTGCAACGCCAGAAAAGCATCAAAAGGCCTGAATCGGATTTTTGGTCGCCGGCGACGATTCTGACCACCATTCGACCTCTAACCCGTCCCGTTGGATTCGTCTCGTCGCAAGGATCATCAAGGTATATATATCTCAACTCCATTTTGCCCGGATTGAAAGTTGCCTTTTTTGGATATTTTGAGTTTAAGCTTGACTTTTTGATCCGGCCGTTGGATTGCGTTTTTGTTGTCATTTTTGGATTATACTCGGAAAATGGAGAAGTTTTATATATATAAATATATTGCTTATGTTTGGTGACCGGCACAGAAATCGAGATCGGACGGTCAAGATTTACCTCGATTTGCGTGCCACCGGCTCGGTGTGAGCCCGGATCCGAATTGGACAAGTTATATGTCAAACCTAACTATTTTGGGTGCTAGGAATTCAGCAAATAAGTTCGTTTATGGAATTGAAGCTCCGTTGAGAAGTTGGTTTTTCGCACGAGGATGATTGAGGGCTTGGAATTAGTTCCCGACCTTCCGAGCGATCGTCAACGACACCTTGAGGATTCGATAGCGTGATATTGTCATTCGAGCGAGGTAGGGACTTAATTACCTTTATTTTATATCGTTTTTGAATAACATTTGTAATGGGAATTGATTGTATGATGTATACGTATTGTATTGCTCTGGGAATTTTCTGAGTGCAGGTTATTTTGGGTATATTAAAAATAGAGTCGTTATGTTGCCCGTTTTTCTATAAATACCTAGTATGCTAATTTTACCGAAAAACTAGAGTATGATTATTTTCACACTTTAGTTCTGTATTGCACGTGTCATAAGATCATACATGAGCACCGTATTAGCATCGTGGGTTTACAATGTGGCGCTGCGTGCCCCACTGTCGGTGAGAGTCCGTAAACTCACGTGAGATTTTGTTACTTCTGATTACGTCCTCATTTGGCAGGCGTAGGCAATTTGGTTGCCCCTCCAAGTTTGGTAGGCGACACATGGGTGTCCCCTCTGGGTATGGGCTTAGGTATCAGGCAGGCTGTTAGGCATACTTAGTGTTATCATCCTGGGTTTCCACAGATGAGAGGATGAGAGCTCATGGGAATAGGTTGATTTGTGTCATGTGCATATGGATTGAATGGTTTTGATTAAACTGCTTTTATATATATATATGGATTTCCAGTTTGGATTATATATATATATATATATATATATATATATATATATATATATATATATGTTTTGGATTAAACTAACCATGCAGGAATTCTCAATCACTAAAATATTTTTGACCGGGTAATTATTTTTCCTACTGGGCATTTTATGTTCACCCCCCTACTTTCTTCCTCAGATGGTGCCCAGTGCGATCTCGGTGATCAAGAGGAGTAAGATGTCATCTTGATTGTAGTTCGTCTCTTGATAATGCTAGAAGCTTGTCGTCTTAGTGTTTGAATTGTTTGGGCTTTGTATTAGCCTTGAACCAAGATTTACTGCTTTCTATCTTGTCTGTAAACTTATATATGCCATTCTGGGATTTGATTTTCGTTGTGGATGATGATGTTGCTTGGAATTATATTTGATTTCGCGTTTTTAAATAATTATTCGATCTATGTTTAATGGTGTATACGAACTGTGGGAGTGGTTTACGAGATAAAATTCTAATTATTTATTTTAAATGGACTGTTTTATAAAAATTAGAACTTTTGACATTTTTCAAATAAATCAATGAATTTTTTACCTTTGTGAAATTTTTCTTCTGTCACGGGCCTGAATTTTGGGTAGTTACAGTGCATGAATCATTCTTCTATAAAAAAGGCTATATATGTAGTTTAGAAGCGAATAATTATAGCAACGGGTTATTAGACGGAGCAGTTATAGAAAATAATTCCTAATAGGCATGACTATGACTATAACATGAATCGGCAACATTAGTCTCTTTAGGGCAGTTGCTCTATCCCAAAAGTCAAGATCGGTAACTAGATTAATTATCAAAAGAGAAAAAAATAAAGGAACAAAATCAATGGCAAATAAATTAATCTAATGTAAATGGTAGACCTACACATCAAAACATATATTGCACACAAATTTTTAACATACGGAAGGCACTAATACATTCTGTTTCTTTTCCCTTTCACTTTCAAAAGCAGTCAAAATTGAAACATCCCAATACAAATATCCCACACACGTAAGAATCAATATTAGATCAGCAAAGCTTGGACACATAACAATTTGTTGGTCTTAGAAGTTAACTGGTTGTTTCATACAAGTTTTAGGCTATGTTTGGTCGATGGGATATTTTGAGGGATGGAGATGGGTGGTGGGAGAGGGATGACATTTCTCTGTTTGGTCAGAGAAAGAGGCCAAATGGAGGGAGAGGGTCTTCCTCTTGCCAAAAAAACTTGTCCTCCCAAATTTGGGAGGATTAGAGAAAATTAAAGAGAAAAAAATATGAATTGATAAAGAAAAATGTTGATAATATTCTTTTTTATACTTTCTTAATTTCGTTATTTGGCACATAAATTTTATTATAATTTATTATATTATTAAAATATTAAACTGAATAATAAAATTTATACGTTAAACCGTGAGAGTCAAATATAATAGAAAGAGAAAAATAATATATTTAATATTTCTCGTTAATAAATTGATCGATTAAATTAATTAATTTTACAAAAATAAATAATTTACCAGATTATTACTCTCGCCCCTCAATTCCTTTTTTTTTCTAGAGTCTTAGAGCGACTCTTTCGGTCCATTAAGGAGTTGTTGTTTCTCTATTCTTTATTCTTAACATTAATTTAAAAAGAAAAAAAAATAAAATCAAAGACATGATTACTCCTTTGAATTCAATGCTTCTCATTTCTAACTGTCAATACGAAGTGTACGTACATTTTGCCAGGTCTTAGACGCAACCAGAATGCTCCATCCACTCTTGTACCCCGACCCAAAAGAAAAAAATAACACTATTTTGAGCATGTGGGTCCAATCTGACATGGCAGAACATGGTTGGGCATGAAGCAAAACAGAGTTCCAAACTGACCTAAACTACTCAAAACAGTGTACCGAAAAACCTCCCCACCGAGGCCAGGACTGAGGAAGGAGCCACCAGCTCTCCACTCGAACTACGAGCCCTTGTCCAGGCCCAGAGAGGGTAACACAAGCCGTCTGGACTCTGGACTGTTGGAGTCTGGACTAGGACTAGGACTAGGTCTGGTCCCGTCCATCTACTCCAAGTGGGGGGACCACTCTTGTCATAGTAACTGTACGCGGCAACCAAAGACAACAGCTGAAGACCGGGGGTGGGGGGCAAAAGTATGAGTAGGTCACGGTCACTGCGTGGGTCTCCTCCCACTCCTCTCCCATTGGTCGGTTGTTAATTATTTCTGAAAACCATCGAGTACTCAAAAACAGTCTTAAGTTGTTTACAATATATTCATTTCACCTGCAGAAAATTATGTTTGACTTTGACTGCTGACTTTTCCCACCTCCCTCCCTCCCATTTCTCACCCTTTTTTCTTCCCTAAATATCTTCCCAATTTTGTTTCTCTCTTTGCATCTTCAAAATTTTGGCCACTTTCTGGTACTCTTATGGCTCCTCTTTCCCTTTCTTTCTTCCTCTCCTGTCTCCTCCTTCTACTCTCTCCTGCTTTATCCACAAATTCTGAAGGTACCCTGTTAATCTTTTTGGTTCCTTTTTTTTTTATTTGATTTTTATGTTTGGTTGCTTAGAAACAGAAGGAAAAGAAAAAGAGATAAACAGAGAAAGAAAGAACTTTCTCCTTCTATGGATTATTATTCCTATCATGGGGTTTCTGTTAATGATTAATATTTATGTCCATTATTAGGTGCTGTTTGTTTTGCTTAAAAGGTTTTTATGTAGTAAGTGCCAAGTTTCTTAATTTGGTTTGGTAACTGGTATGGGTGGTTTGCTGGGTTTGATTAAAGAGTTTATGTTGTTATGTTTGGTAATGAGTTTTGTTGATTTCAGGAAATGCTTTGCATGCTCTGAGAACCAGACTCTCTGACCCCACCAATGTTTTGCAGAGCTGGGACCCAACTCTGGTCAATCCTTGCACCTGGTTCCATGTTACCTGTGATGCCAATAACCATGTGATCCGTTTGTAAAATTCTTTCTCTGTCTCTGTCTTTCCCTTTTTTTTTAAAAAAAAAAAATTATTTATTTTCTTTTCCTCTTGAACAAGTTCTTATTTTTCAAAATTGTCTTCTCATATGTATAACTTAATGGGTTCTTTTGATTTTGTGCTTGGATAACAGGGATTTGGGAAATTCTAACATTTCTGGGACTTTGGGGTCAGAGCTTGGTGAACTTAAGCATCTTCAGTACTTGTATTGCTCTCTCTGTCTCTGTCACTAACTTGTGTTGCATTTAAAAAAAAAAAAAAGTAATTATGAACCCATGTGTTACTTACAACTTTCGACTATGATGAAGGTTTTTATTATTACTATTATTATTTATTTTATAGAACTAGAAAGACCCAGATAAAGGTTGGCTTTTATTTGATTAAGTGTCAATACAAGGAGGAAAATAAAAGAGAAAAAACTTAGATATCAAAATTTGGGTTTTTTTAGTATTTTCCTCCCTAGTTTCAAGGAACAAAAAAGAACATTCAAGGGACATTTACAGCTAATTAGATTAGTGATCTGTTCTTGATGTGGTAATTTTCTTTTATAAGCAACTGAGTGGAAATTGTTGAATGGATTTCAGGGAGCTTTATAGGAATGACGTAAGGGGAAAAATCCCGAAGGAGTTGGGTAATCTGAAAAATCTCATCAGCATGGATCTGTATGACAACAAATTTGAAGGAGAAATACCGAAGTCTTTTGCCAAATTGAAATCACTCAAATTTTTGTGAGTAACTTCGGATTTACTTTTAGTAGCTACAAATTAGTATGTTATGCAGTCCTTATTTTGGTAGAAATTTTTGTTTGATATGGTTGAAAATCAATGTTACAGACGGCTAAACAACAATAAGCTAACAGGATCAATTCCAAGGGAGCTCACCACCCTCTCTAGCCTGAAAATCTTGTAAGTTGTTGATTTTTGCCTTGTGGTTGGAGATTTTTTAAAAAAAAACTAGAAATCTGAGTGTATTTTAATTCCAAGTCGTTCGCAGTTAATTGTTTTACTGGTGATCTTATGAAATTTGATTTATTTCAGTGATGTCTCCAACAATGGTCTGTGTGGAACAATACCTGTTGATGGCCCTTTTGCTACATTTCCATTGGAGAGGTACCAGTATCTATTACTCAACTGTAGGCTGAACTGTAATGAACTGACATTCTACTTGCTTATTATTTCTGTATCATGACAATTTTTCAAAGGTTCATTGTCTAAAGAGAAACGTGAAAGTTTACAGCAGTGTTCTCTAGTTCATGATCAGACGGATTTTAGGTTTTGCCGTCTAGGAAACACGATTATTTGGCCGTTCCCTAATAACCTGATTGGTTTAAAAAAATGTTGGTTCGCTGTCTAACACCGATAGGCGATACTCATGCTTAAAATGTTCGTTGAAAAGAGAAAGAGGGTAATCAATACATCATTTTTCCTATAAATGCGAACATGAGACCCCAAACATAGTGTTCAACATTTGAACATAACATACATAAGTAGTTTCCGACATCTACTTCCTCAAAATCCCAAATTGAACATCATATAAACTGGAAATTTCGTTGTTTTGATGCTTTATCTTTGTTTGAAAAGCAACTTACTCATTCCAAAATCATGAAGAGAAATTGGAGTCCTGTTTTCCTGTTTAAAGCTCTACAGACTTTGTTTGGCAATAGTACTGATCGTTCAATCTGTGTATTCTCAGTTTTGAAAACAACAGGCTCAGTGGCCCGGAGCTTAAAGGATTGGTGGCCTATGATTTTGGATGCTGAAGAGAGCTAGAAGGTTGCAGCAAGGAATGTAACCAATTGTACGATAAAATAGGTCTGTCGAAACTATTACCTTGGTTATAATACTATTATGCATCTAGTAGTGGCACACTGTTTAGTATGTCGTGTAATTGGCAAAAGTCAACGAAAAGTAAGATATGGATCCGAGATTTAGACCTTCGACTCTGGATATATGGTTTTTCCGGATATATTGTTTTTCTACGTGGATGGGTAAGAATGATTAAGATGAATATGACCTATAATAGAGTGAGTAATTATATCTATTTCTATTATTTGATTAATTAATGATTCATTCAAATATTTTTCCTTCTTTATTTCTTTTATAATTTTAATTTATAAGTTTAATTTTAATTTTTTTTGAAATGGTATAACGTTAGTTTTGAAATTATAAAAAAGAAGGAATCGTTTTTTTTTTTTAAGGAAAAGTTTTTTATAAGAAAAATTAGTATTTAATAGTTTTATATTAATAGTTGTTTTTTTTTAAATATAAATAACGTTGGTTTTTTTTTAGGGGATATATAATGTTAGTTTTGAAATTATTAAAAAAAAAAAGGAATGGTTTTTTAATGAAAGATTTAATATATATATATATATACAGTTAATTCTTCAGAAAAAAATATCTATAGATATATACACGGGTTAATTGTTTTTTATTTGTCTTTTTAATAAAAATCAACAATAGAATAAAAAAAAAAGAAAAAACAATGGAAAAGGGGTTGGAAAAAAAAATTCCAACTCATAGGTCACATATAGATTATTAATTTTTTAAGTCATAAATAATTTTATATATTTATATACATATTAATTAAATTTTTGTTTTTGGATAAAATTAATAATATCATTATAACTATAGACCAAAATTCATTGGTCCAAATTAAAGTTCTCGTAAAAACAAAAATCTCCGTTAAAATATGTCATATATATATAAATAAATAAAAGACACTCAAATAATGATTTTTATAAAATATGCGTGGTTAAAATGCACTTTGTGTAATTTCTGTACAAAATGCAATTAATGACCATTTTTTTTTACTAACAATCCATTAAATGATAATCAGTAGACCAAAATTGGAAATAAAAAAATTATACTTGTATATATGGATGTCCTTAAAGGTTAGCCTATGCTACATAATCGATTTAGATTTTTGTACCATATATATATATGCATGCTTGAAATGGAAAAGGACCTATATATATATATTATATTATATATGCCAGAGATTAGAATTGTGATTTTTGTATAGTTACTGTTGATAGGTAAAATGAATTTTGTATGAATTATGGGTTATGTACAAACGCAATTAATTATGACAATTTTTTTTTCTAACAACTTATTAAGTGATAGCATTAGGTCAAATCGAGCTGAGAAACATGATATTTACTAATAGGTTAAAACAAAAATATAATATCTAGATGTGTACGGTGTACCTTTTAAAAGGTAAAAGAACTGAATCACTCTCTCAGGGACTTAGGGGGGCAAAAACATGATTTTTGCTATTTTAACAAACATTCCGAAGATAGGTAAGATAGTCCAAGTAATTTAAATATACAGATATAGACTAAATGAGTTGGCTTAAATGGTAAGAGTCTCATTATTTAGGATTTTGATCTTAAATTTAAGTTACATGGGATGAGATGAAGATTGAATAGTAATAAATATTTTTTTTTAATTTATAATAAATAGAGTTCATTAATTAAATCTTATTTTTTTTTAATTTTTTTTAAAAAAAATAGGCAGATGTAAATTTCTAGCTTATTTTGGATCGACATATGTTTTTAGGGACCACAAATTTACGACAACAAGGTAATGAAATGATACCCTTTGATGATCCAAAAATTATTTCCTATAAACATTTGAGAAGAAATAAATTTGCTAAAGGGAAAAAGGTAAAAAAGAAAAAAAGATAGTCATTCTTAAAACTACAAGATCAATACAAGCATAACGTAAAAGAGAACCAAATTACCCTGTATCAATTATCAAAAAAAAAAAAAAACCTTGTATCAAAATGACATTAAACTACTGATTCATAGAAAAAATAAATCAAAAAATAATTGAAACTCACATGCAGTAACGACAAGTGGGGAGATGGTTCAGAGGCTCGGAACGGAAGTAACACCTTGCTTCCATGCATTGGTGGCACAAAATTGAAACCTGAAGGGCAGGGACAATTAAGGAAAGAGCAATGCTATAAAGCATTAGTGGTGCAAACATCACGATCACAATGATATATCTGTTTATTATTGAATGATTTAATTAATAAATTAGGTCTTAAACTCTATTTAAATTATAATTACGATTAGTCAGTGACAGATTGACACATCATATAATATTATTCTTGAAAAAATAATATAAGACTAACATATATTTCAGAAAAAGAAAAAAAAAAAAAAGTTCAAACCATAGAACTAAACAAAAATTAAAAGTGTTACATTTTGATTCGAATCTCGTCACTTTTATTTTTTGACGAAATGTATTGATTTAAATAGCAAAAATATTTATTATTTAAGATTTTAGTTCTAAATTTAAGTATAAAATTTGGTTACCTTGATGAGATAATTTAGAGATTAATAAATATTTTTTTTAATTTATAATAAATAAAATTTATTTATTTTATTTTATTTTTTTAAAAAAAAAACACAAAAATCAAAAGTGGCGGAGAAGAACACGTGCAAACACGTTGCAAACAAATAAAAGGTACGTGTACGGCTTCAAAACACGTGGCGATGACTCATGTGGTGAACAGATACACGTGTCGACAAAATCATGGGGCACCTGAATTTCAGGAGTTAAATTCAATTTTAATTCGTTTTTGAGGCCAAAAGTCGCTAGAGACTTTCAAAGAGTTGGGCTCTCGTCCGGCTGGCGGCTTTGCTTGCACGCCTACGCGCGTTGTTTGGTTTGTAGCCAAAGGCAGAGATTTTTTATTTTTTTGATAGCCAAAGCAAGAGTTTACAACTTATTTTAGGTGCCCAAACAAGAAGAAATCGAAATTCCGGCTCATGGATTTCTTCTCGCGGTCGATTTCTCTTTTTTGACCTTTACAAAAGTAATTCACTTTAGTTTTCTCCCAACTAAAGTAGGATAACTATACAGTGTGTATTCATTTCATTAGGCTTTAGTGTACATTTTACGTTATCATGACTCACTAGTGAGGTGGTCTAATAGTAAGGTTTGACACATATTAAGTCAAAATCACGAATTCGAGTGTTGATGTATCTGGAATTATACCCCCCACACAATCCTTATTACCATATTACTCTATTCATCGCACTTTGAGAAGGGTGTGTTTCAGTGTTAAACACAATTAGTGTTCTGTAACTGTACTCGCTACTAAGTTTGTTTAACAAAAAAAAAAAAAAAAAAAAAACTTGTATTTGTATGTGAAGTGGACGGAAATGCCCTAGAAGGTGAAAGCGAGTACCAAACCAATTTACATACTCGCGAAGATACAAAAAGTAATATCCACGTGTCCTATTTCCCATCAGGAGCCACGAACTCTTATAAACTTAAAAAGCGCCCACTTTTCACCTAAACCCCGTCTTCTTTTCTTTTCTCTCTCTTTTTCAAAACCCCACAGTCAAAGGGCAAAGCCGAAAAGACAACCTCCACAAGAGAAACACACGCCGAATATGAGCGGAGGAGCTTTGATGAGGAACGCTACGATCCCCCGCCTGTTGAAGAGATATTCCCTCTCAGACCTCCTTGCGGCGGCCGAGCCAGTCAGAGCTCCGGCGAGTTTCTTACGGGGCCAATCGCAACAGTCCAGAGCCTTCAATCAAAGCGGCTTTCCTCAGTTCTTGAGGAGAGCCAAGGAGTTTGACCTCTCTCCGTCATTGTTTTCCTCGGCTTTCTCTTCTTCATCGTCGTCTTCGTCCTCGGCTGCCGCGGCGAAAGAGGTCGGAATCGTCGGTTGGTACCTTGGTATGGTCAAATGTCGGCCCATTCTCACCAAAAGTGTCACTTCGGCGCTTATTTACACAGCCGCTGATTTGTCTTCTCAGGTACCTAATTTATTGAACTTTTAAGATTTTGGGGTTTCAATAACATCCTTTTATTTTTTATTTTGTTTGACATTATTGAAACACAATTTCATTTAATTTTATTTATTTATTTTTTTTTTTTTTACTTTGTGTGAAGATTTCATAGTTTAATTGGTTAAAGAAATTTATTGTTATTAGGCAGACGGAATGGAGTTCTTTATGTTATGGCGTTACATATTTGTTTTGATATGAAGATTTGGAGTTAATGGGCCTTTTGGGTTAGAAGCATTTTATGTTTTTGCAATTGGGTTTTTATCATTGGATGCTATAGGACTCCGTAATGCAATGACAGGAATTTTTTTTCTTTTAATTGATTGAATTTCAGGGCTATAAGTTAAATTTATGATGCTTATTTGGGTTTTGTTTATTTCTAATATTTTCATTAGACGATAACTCAACAATCGTTAGACTCTTATGACTTGCTGAGGACATTGCGTATGGCTGGATATGGGCTGCTAGTTTTAGGACCGTCATTGCATTTCTGGTTCAACTTCATGTCAAAACTGTTCCCAAAACGTGATTTATTGTCTACGTTGAAGAAAATGGCTATGGGGCAAGGAATTTATGGACCTACAATGACTGTTGTTTTCTTCTCCCTCAATGCTCGTTTACAAGGTATGTGTCTTTCTTTGTTTAATACACTATTTTTAAGTCATATTGCGTTATTTTTGTTTGTGTACTTCAGGTTAGGAACTACCTCACAGATGCTATGCGACACTAGTTTCAATATTTATGCTAGCTTGATATTTCCCGGAAGTTGACAATGATGCGATACTGATTGCAAATTTTTGTTTATGTTACTATTAAATTGCTAAGTTATCATGACTTTAAGATGCCTTCTAAACTTCTAAATATTTGCCTTTTCCGTGTGTGGATAATCAAATTTTGCCTTCGGAATACCGTGGATGAATTATTGTATGTGCTTTTTGAAATTTATTAGTTCGGTAATGTTTCTAAGTAGTTGCTATTATTGCCTGGGCCAGGTGAAACTGGTACAGAGATTGTTTCACGATTGAAAAGAGACTTGTTCCCTACATTGTTAAGTGGAGTTATGTACTGGCCCCTGTGTGATTTTATCACTTTCAGATTCATCCCTGTCCATTTACAGGTAAACTTGGAGACTTTTCTTTATCCATTTCGATTTTCTCATAAAATTTGAAAAGTGGAATCTAGTTCTAGACTTGGTTATACAAATTCAGATCTGGTTTCCAATAAAGATTAGATCATATCTCAACAGGGTCTTACATACTGAATATGTTCAAAACCTGTTCATTTCAATTCGACACAATTATCTGCCTTCTATTGACCATGGAACTTTTTGTTGCTTTCATTTTTACAGCCATTGGTGAGCAATTCGTTTTCATATCTATGGACCGTTTATATGACATACATGGCAAGCCTAGAGAAAGCAAGCGAGACCACCAGCTAATTGACTAAATTGGTTATGTTCTTCTACTTGCATTCAAGTTATAAACCTTCGTCTGCACGACCATCAACGGAGGTTGCTCTTTTTATCGACAATCTCATTAGTAACGATTCCTTTGAACAAATTGTTGATTATGCTTATGTGAATTCGCAGCTCCAGGCTCCAGCCTGGTTAGAGCGAGCAATTTATGTTCTTCTCCACTAAAACATTGATTGGAAACTTGGAATGAATCATATTGTAGCTGAGCTTTTGGATTATTGTGGAACACTATTAATACTACTCCCAGAGGTTTCTGTAAAGCGTTAGGTTGAATTTGTTGGAAGAGTACTTTCAGATGCATTTTAATGATAAATGGTTTTCTATCTCTCCCAAAGCCGCCCCCCCTCCGGATATCTTCCTGCGCAACTAGTTTGGAATTTGACTGTATTTTCAAGTTGTTTCACGGCTAAGTAGGAACTGGCGTTGTTCAGTCTAACTATATAAATTGTCAGGGTTTTGGCAGTCACCTTGAATTTGTCGTAAATGGGCAAAGTAGTTGAAAAATATAATTTGGCCATCAAATCCCCGAACTATCAAATCAGTGACAATTAACGCTTTGCCATTAGTGACTATGAAGCTTGCAATTGAAATGTTGATACAACTGCCATCTGAGTTGGTTGTGGATTATCAATATAGTCCCCGAATTAACTGATCTGTATATTGACATACAATTCAAATAGTGATCTTCTGTAATGTATCTAAACCAACAGGGAAGATAAGCGGACAATGCCGTCGGATTTATATACATACGCGTGCAATATATATTTACATACATATATATATACATATATATACATATATAGGTTGTCAATCCAATAGGTATTTTTTTATTTTATCTATGGGTAGGTATTTTTTTTTTAGCCGTTAGATCACCATTAGATGGTGATCCAATGACTATAATGAAGTGCATGAAAAAACGTGCATCATTAATGTTCTTTCTCTCTCTTACTTTTTATAATAAAAAAATATGCATGCTAAATTTTAATTGGCCAAATTGATACTTATGCATAGATAAAAAAAAAAAATACCTACTGGATTGGTGCATATATATATATATATATATATGAAGAGGGAGAGAGATAATCTTCATACATAATAAGCATTTCTACAAAAACTTCTCAAAGCTAACTCTAAGTCATCATTAACTTGTTATGAGAATGTTGCCCTACATATTAATACGCCGTGCTAATCTACTCTTAACAAACTTCAAATTAGACAAAAGGTTTACTGAGAACTACAGTATTAGTGTAATTATAAAGCATGATGAAAACACTAAATTCCAAAAGACTGGCAAAATCCCACGTAGAATTTTTTTCGAACTGCATGGTCAAGCAAATTATTGTGCGATCTTAAATTTACGTCATTAGTCAATGCCAATAAAGAAAAATTAACGAGTCGGCTGAGAGTCAGAAGTGTCAGGTCGCATGTTTGCCTTGACCAAAGTGTGACCTTTCTCGAATGAAGAATATGCAACCTGTAGAAAAGGAAACTAGATCAAGCTCGAGGAAATGAATAATTTGTAAAGAACGGAAAACAAGTTTCTGTGTGAAGATCAAGCAATCCTTCTTCTAGTTATTACTTAATTTTGTATTCTTATCCGAAATTATATCTTCTATGATGTACTTTCTCATTCTCACAATTGGGAAATATTGAGCTACCCTCACCTATATAAAAAGGGCTCAGTCTCATTGTTTGATATTTGAAAAACACTTTACCATACACTCACTCTATGTAATTATCTCTTTTTACTTCAGAATTGGCGAAAGTTAGCTACGTGCCTGAAGATGGGGTTCTAACTCTAATGATGGTCACAGTAAGACTAGAGACCAAACTCTGGGAAGAGTTACTTGAGCAAGAATGCAAAACTCTTGAAGACTTATACCAAAGAGTCGATCGACATCTATCGGTGGAGTCTTCTCAAGAAAATCATCACAAGATGATGAAAAAAAAAAAAAAGATACAACCAAAGATGCAACGACAAGTAACAATAATAATAATAAGAAGTAGGAAGAATGAGCAGCCAACTGAGAAGCAGCTCGAGCCAAAATAGTAGGAAATTCCAAGAGCTCCCTTGCAATTTAATAATTATACCGAGTTAAGTGCACCCATAATCATATCTATGCAGTCACAAATCAGTAGGAGTAGTATCACAGGCTAGAACCAATAAAGCGAGACAGGGTAAAATGCAATTCAAATATGTTTTATCGATATCATAATAATATTGAACATAACACTAACGATTACTACACCTTAAAGGATGAAATTGAGAAGTTGATTAGAGAAAGGCAGCTACAACAATATGCAAGATAGGATGGTAGAGCAAGAGAAGAAAACTAACAATGACCTCTAGACTTTCAGCATGAAGTACAAACAATCTTTAGAGGCCTGCATGTTGGTGGGAACTGAAAGAGAGCGCATGATAGGTATGCATGAAAAGCTCGACAGTGGCTATTGACTAATGTGATGCAACTCAAACAACATCTGTAGAAGCTTCAATGAGTACTAAACATAGGCACTACTTTCACAGAGTAGGATGCAAAGGAAGTCCATTACCCACGTAATAATGCACTTGCTATAAAAATCAATGCTGGAAGTACATAAGTATGGCAGGTATTAGTTAATAATAGAAGTGTTGTCGATGTCATGTATTATGATACATATAAGAAGATAAAGTTGAATGATAACGACTTAAAACCTATTATCACTCTGCTCTATAGATTTACGGGAGATAGCATAATGCCGAAAGGCATAATTAAATAAACGGTTAGCATTGAAACTTATCCAAGAGTTTCAACAATGGAATTTTTAGTGGTTTGTCCATCTGCATTCAAGGCTGTGTTGGGAAGAACAATTTTGAGGGAACTACGAGCTGTAACCTTAATCTATCATCTCACTATAAAATTCCCAACTCAACATGATGTGCGGTCTTGTTACAACAATTCTTTGAAGCTTGAAACACAAGAAATAGCACCTAGCATAATGATAGTCCAACAAAAAGAGAAATGTAAATCAAAGTGTCAATTGAGGACCTTGATCCATAAGAGATCGATGAAGAGGTCAAATTTAGACCAATCGAAAATTTAGAAGATTTGACAATTGATAAGAGGGAATCTTCAAGAGTACTGAAAATCGGGATAAAGTTTCAAGAACCTGTGTGAGATGTGTTGGTCACATTTCTAAAAGTGAATATGAATATCTTTGCATGGTAACATTCAAATATGATGGGGATTAATCCCAGTGTCATATGTCATTGCCTCAACATTGATACGACAAAGAAATTGTGCGACAAAAGAGAAGGGCAACGGATCTAGAGCGCTATGTCACATTGAAAGAGAAGGTTAAGAAACTACTCGAGATTGGTTTCATTAGAGAATCTTTTTATCCAGATTGGCTAGCAAACCCAACTTTGGTAAAAAACCCAATAGAAAATGGAGAACATGTATAGATTTCACAAATCTTAACAAAGTATACTCAAAAGACAATTTTCCACTTCCAAGAATCGATCAACTTATCGATGCGATATCTGGGCATAAATTGTTAAGATTTATAGACACATATTCTGGATACAATCAAATTCCTATATATGAGTTTGATAAAGAGCACACCTCGTTCATCACTGATCGAGGATTATATTGTTACAAGAAGATATCGTTCAGACTTATCAATGCATGTGCATCTTACCAACATCTTGTTAATATGATATTTATAAAGCAAATTGGCAAGAAAATAGAAATGTACATAAACGACATATTGGTAACATCAAAAGAAGCAGTGCATCACATCGTACATCTCGATGAGATGTTCAAGATTCTTCAGAAGTATTAGATGAAATTAAACACCCAAAAATGTTCATTTGGAATAGAATCTGAGAAATTTTGTGGTTTTATGGTTAATCAACAAGGTGTTAAAGCTAATATTTAGAATATTTAAGAACTAATTGACATAGACCGACTAATAAATGTTAATCATTCTTTGAAGTACTAAAAAATTTGAAGAAGTTTGAGTAGATGGAAAAGTGCGAGCATGCATTGTAAGATTGAAAAAAAACACTTGGGCTCTCCTCCACTTTTATCAAAACCAAAATTTGGGAAAACGTTGTTCTTATACCTCATAGTTTCTAAGTATACAACAAGTGTTGTATTGATTCGAGAAGAAGAAAGTATACAGCGACATATATACTATGTAAGTAAAAGACCGTTTGAAGCCGAAATAAGATATCTGGAGATGGAGAAATTGGTGTTAGCATTGTCATCACATCTCGAATACTTTGTCCATACTTCTATGCATATTCCATTGAGGTTTTCACAAATTTTCCTTTAAAGTAGGTTCTTCAAAAGCCTGAAACTTTGGGGCGATTACTTAAGTAGGTAATTGAGTTAAGCTAATTCGATATCAATTTTTGACCTAACACTACGATTAAAGGTTAAGCTTTAGAAAATTTTAATGTGGAATTCACTTACGATGTCAACCTTCCCGTAGAAATAATTGAGAAACCTGCATTAGAATTAATGAAGCTATGGAAACTTTATGTTGACGGGTCATCAAATGAAAACAATGCTAGTGCATGCTTGATATTAATTAGTCTAGAGGGACATAATATCCATTGTGCGCTTCACTTTAGATTTCCAGCATCAAATAATGAAGCAGAATATAAGGCGTTGATTGTTAGACTCAAGCTCACACATGAATTGAAGGTCGAAATGATTGAAGTGTTTAGTGATTTTTAGCTGGTTATTTGTCAGGTAATGGAGACTACCAAGTAAGAGGTGGGAAGATGATGGGTTATCTACAAGAAGTACAATGCATTTTCTTAATGTTCACTACATATAGTATTCAACTACTTTCTCATAATAAAAACAGCCAAGCAAATGCCTTAGTCAAGTTGGCCTTGACAAAAGATGTAGAATTACTAAAAGTGATTCCTGTTGAATTCTTCGCAAAGCTAAGTATTGAAATAGAGCCTTAAATGACTAAGTCAATCGACCAAAAGCCTTCATGGATTGATCTTATAATAAAGTATTTGTAAGATGGCGATCTTTTCGAAGATAAGGAAGATGTGAAGCGACTTCGAGTGAAAGCTGCTCGATATATCATTTATGATGGGAAGCTTATCAAATAAGTTTTAGCTCACCATTGTTGCTATGCGTTGATGAGAAAAAATTACTTTACATTATGAGAGAAATTCTTGAACGAATATGTGAAAATCACTCTAGGGGGTAGGCACTTGCAAAAAAGCTATTTTATGCAAGGTTATTTCTAGCCTACTATAAAAATGGATGTAATGGAGTTTCCCTTAAAATATGATAAATATCAGTGATTTGTAGTCATTTCTAGATCACCTTATATTCTGCTTACTTCGATGACTAGCCCAATAGTATGAGAGATTAACATTATCGAAATGCTCCTATTGGCACAAGATGAATTGAAATTTATGGTGGTTACAGTCGACTATTTCACTAAGTGGACAGAAGCTGAAGCTTAAGTACCATTTCTTCAAAAAAGATGACAGATTTTTTTTACAAATCTATCATATGTCGATATGGTATATCTCAAGCTATAGTTTCAGATATCGGAAAATAATTTGATTGTATCGAATTCCATAATTTATGTAACAACTTGGGCATCAAGAAAACTTTCTCGGTTGTCGTCATCCCACAAGCTAATTGGCAGGTCAAGGCTATAAATAAAGTCCTAAAGCAGAACCTACAGATAAAGTTAGAAAGCTATATGGGAGCTTGGGCAAAGATTCTTCTTGAAGTATTATAGACTTATCGCTCCACTCAACATACTACAATTGGTGAAAGTTTGTTTTCCTTGGCCTATGGATATGAGGTAATTATGCCTACGGAAATTAGTGTGAGCTCTTTATGTAGATCAACTAATTAATAAGATAAGAATTATGCGTTGATGATAACTAAGCTCGATCTTTTGGAAGAAAGGCTCGAGTAATCTCAACTACGAATTATGTCATATAAATAACATACTACTCGCTACAATAACTCTAAAGTCAAGAATAGACAGTTTGACATTGGTGATCTTGTACTTCAACAAGTTCTCCTTAACACTAAAGAGCATGGAGCTAGTATATTTAGATCATCTTGGGAAAGGCCATATGTTATAGAAACTATAATTTGATTTGAGATATACAAACTAGCTCGCACTTGAGGATAGAAGATCGAACATCTTGGAATGCAGAATAGCTTTGTTGTAATTATTAATAATTTTATCTTTATATGTATCAGCAAATAGCTTCAACGGTCTGAGGGACAAATCTTCTGTTATTCGTCATTCAAGCTATTAGTAGAAGTACTATTTATTCATTTTATTGTCTTTATAGTTCTTGGTTAGTCTTTTAAAGTTTTATGATCTTATTCGCATACCATAAAATTTAGGGGACAGTGGAATTAGATTAAATAATCTCCTACTCACTTCCTAAAAAACTATGCAAATGTTCATCTAGAAAAGTCGAATTTTTTACTTCAAAAATAATTTTTTTTTCTTGAAAATCTTAGGATTTTCCTCCTCATTTTATGTCTTAGCATATCGTATTATGTGATATCTCTTCTCAAAAAAATAAGCGTCTAGACAAAATATCTATAGTTCAATGTGACATATTGCTATCTAATCTTTTATATTTTGACATGAAACTTTTGAAAAATAAATATTGAGTTCGCATCACTCATGCTCGTTGTTTTTTATAAGTGGCCTAACTTATCCTAATGCTTAAAACTCGTTTTAAGTTGTTAGATTCGAATCACAATAGCATATTGATCAATTATTGTATGTAAATGTCTATTTGGTCAAATTATGTATTTATAATATTATGTGACATATGTTTTTGTTTCCTATAATCTAAAAATGTTTACAGGAATAGAAATATAAAGTTAGTGCATAAATAAAGGTCGCAATTACGTACAAGGAAATGTTACAAAAAATACGACAGGACAAGCCATCATTGTTTATTTATGTACAAACTTAGTTTAAAAAAAAACATCTAATTTGTAAGTTTGCCTTCCTCTCCGTCTGCAGTAGCCTTTTCAGTCTCACTAGCTTTCCAACTCTCGACTAGTTCGACTGTATCTTCCCTAAGGAAAGAAAAGTCAAACTCCGGATACTCACAATAAATGTTATATATATATATATATATAATAGTAGAAGTGGGGATGTCGCTGGCTTTATTTTCGAGTTCCTTATCTTCAATAGCTTTGAACTCTTCAACAACCTTATAACCTACCTCTTTTGGTGCATCAGGGTATTAAGGGATAGTTTCCTTGAGCTTATTTATTATAGTTTCCTTGAGCTTATTTATTTTCTCCTTGAGCTTCCCTTTCTCTTCTTTCTCCTTGGTGAGGTCTTCCTGTAGTTGCTTTTTCTCAGTTTCGAGAGCATTTTTCTCCTCTTGATGAGTCTTTTTTAGTTTCTCACATGATTTGGTCATTGCCTTGACCTTTTATCTTTTTTTTTTATGCATTCAAGGACTTGATCATACATAAGGATAGCAACTGCAGTAGTCTGGAGCAAAAAAAATATGTCAATAAAAAAAAAAGAACTTCACATGTATAACTAGGAAGGGGAGCTAGAACTTACATTTGCCAGGATTCTCATAGCAGCATGGAATGCGACCTTGGGTCGTCTTTTCTTCATTTCTCCCAGCCTTCTACAGATGTGAAGTGGTCAATAAAGGCAGCACTTATACTAGCCTTTTTTGGTAGTTGACGAAGGAGTGCGAGTAGCTTTTGATTTTTGTCAACTAGATTTGAAGGAGCCCTAGAGAAAGAAGAAACAGGTTGTTTGCTCGAGGGGCCTGGTTGATTTACTATTTCTGTAGAGGTAAGGGGTAGAGGTGAGCTCTGAGAGACATCATCAAAGGTGACCTTCCTTCTTGTGGAAGTGTTGACCTTTTCCTTCTCCTTCTTTAAAGCTAGATGAGTGTTCTCGGGGGTTTTTGATTTAGATCGCAAGCTTAGAGTAGAAAATAGAACTCTCAAACCATCACTAATTTGAGTCATATTTGTATAATATCAAATCGGTTAGTATGTGAGAAAATCATATGATAAAAAGAGAGAAAAGGTGAATACGGCCTTTAGAGACTTGAGATGGCTAAAAAGAAATTGGTGACAGGGGAGATGGCTACTCTTAGCGAGAATCAGGCGAATGTGATACTTTTCACTTCTTTGACTTTGAAAATAAAGCTATATCCTTTTGGTTCTACGAGCTAGATGCTTTCTTTGGACGGTTTTCCGAGGGAGAAAGAGAGGTGCCCTTGGGGAATAGTCCACAAACAACCACATTCTTTAATGTTCTAAGTTTCTTTCAATCGAATTCTTTGAATGGGAGGTCGTTTACTTTGTACACCCGGGTGAGCTATTCCTTGTTAAGGCCAGGATACTCCTTGCTAACTGCAAAAGACATGAATCTGTGATCAAATAATGAATTTAAAATTAAACAAAAAGAGTGAGCAACTGACTAAGTTACCTACCGAGTTTCTAAAAGAAACAGTTATCTTCATATTCAAATTAGAAAAATGGATTCTTCCATTTTCTCATATCATTTCAAACTCTATATACCGTCTTGATGGCTTGATTCGTCTACTTGCTTGTATAGTAAAAACTGAAGCCAAAGAGGTTTGACTTCGCTTGGTAAATCTAAGCAAATTCTTCTAAAGTTTGGGTTCCTAAACCTAATTTATGGTATAATATATATAGACATACCATATATCTGTAAGTGTTTGGGGTTACTTGAAAGAGAACTACATCGTAATAGTCGACTATTAACTTGATATATAGATGTAGTGGAAAGTGGACAACGTACTAAAGAATTGCATTTGAGGAGGAAGCATTGCCATGAAGAGGAGTGTGCAGACGATTGAATTTAGTCAGAAGGTAAAGTGGGATGTCGATCTTGTAATCTCTTACAATCTTCTCGAGTTTATTCGTTGTATAGCTCGTCTTTATGTCGACGCATGGCCAGTCTCCTTGTACATAATTATAATCCTTCACAAATTTTGGTACATCCCTAATGTGTTGAGGCCACTAGTATTGGAGTAAATCACATATGCGAGGACTACTTTGTCCAGTCCCAATTATTTCTACTATAGACTCCTACTCAAGATAGTCCTTGAGGTCTATTTAACTAATGCTCACATCCGAGAATGACGATTCCCATAAGAATGCATTCTCTTCTCTAATCTCTTCGTTACTTGACATCTAAAAAATAAACATGGGATATATTTAAGCCTATGTGAGCATTGATCTAACTGGTACTCAAATGAATATATATTCATCAAGACGGTTTGTTATGATGAATATAAAAGAAAAGGCATCATATCCAATGAATATATTCAATTTTGAAGAGACGGTTCGAAATTTGAACTCTTTAAAGGGTTCAAAGATGACATCACCACTCTGCATTATTAAGCTGACACACGCTAAAATATAAAGCTTCATTCATCTAAAAAATAAACATGGGATATATTTAAGCCTATGTGAGCATTGATCTAACTGGTACTCAAATGAATATATATTCATCAAGACGGTTTGTTATGATGAATATAAAAGAAAAGGCATCATATCCAAAGAATATATTCAATTTTGAAGAGACGGTTCGAAATTTGAACTCTTTAAAGGGTTCAAAGATGACATCACCACTCTGCATTATTAAGCTGACACATGCTAGAATATGAAGCTTCATTTAGTCTTAAAGAGCCATTGTCATCGGTCAATGCCAATAAAGGAAAGTCAACTAATTGTGTGAGAGTTAGAAGTGTCAGGTCATATGTTTGCCTTAACCAAATTATAACCTTCCCCAAATGAAGAACGTGTGACCTGTGGAAAAAAAAAAACTAGATTGAGCTTCGAGGAAACAGGTAATCTGCAAAGATAGATAAATAAGATTCTGTATAGAGATCAAGTAATCCATCTTCTAGTTATTACCCAATTTTGTATTGTTATCCGAAATTGTATATTCTATGATGTATTTTCCTATTCTTATAATTGAGAAATGTTGAGCCATCATCACCTATATAAAGGGGATTCACTCTCATTATTTGATATCTGAAAACACTTCACTATACACTCACTCTCTGTAATTCTCTCTTTGTTCTCTCTTTGAGACTTAGAGACACTCTTATAATTCTCTAGAAAATAGTGAAAAGCAGTGGACATAGGCTTATTTTTTTTTAGGCTGAACCACTACAATATTCTTGTCTCTTACTTTACTTTATTTTTCAATTTGTTTTGAGCACAAGTTATATCTTATAAATCTCAAAATTCATTGTTGACAAAACCTCTATCAACATAAATAAATTACATACATTCTAGTTATAGTACAAACTGATTGACTAGTCACTACACTCGAGTGCCTGAAAGCCAAGCAATACGTTGTTACACATCTTATTCAAACTTACTGTATAAACCTAATCAGTTAGTTAGCAAGCTCTTGAGTCTTTGACTTAAACAAGGAACCAGTATATGTAAAAGTTTTGAGAAGATATACATGTCCGCTAAAAATTGTTAAGGTAAAACACCATTGAGCAAAACTTCATGTATACCAAATTCTAGCTAGCAATATTTTTTAACTAACAAAAGAAGTATACTAGTTCTTGTAGGACAAAATTAGAAAAATATTTTCTCTGACTGTCCTTATTATAAAGAAATAATTTGTTTTAAGTTTGTATCGTTGTAACCTTTTAAGATAACGAGATATTTGGTATAATGCAAACTATAGCTTCGAGTATACCATAGTACTTTTACTATTTATTTCCAGTGATCAATTTCTAGATTATTCGTATATCAACTCAGTTTACTAGCTGCATAAGCTATGTCCAGTCTTGTACAAATGATAAGTGTATTTTACTCGCCTTTGACCTCTTTTTACTTGTTTTTGGTATATATTTTAGATGAGAAGCGGTTGAGTAGAAAATGCCACATTTTCAAGTGAAAACGAGGCTAAATCAAGGCAATTTTGATTAATCACAAGCGAAGACAAGCGAAATACTTTTCAACGAGACATAATGTAGCAAGCCAGCTCACACAGAGTTGTAGTAATGCCAAAATTGTGGAGGAAATTGGGCACTGCTGCACTAAATCTTTTGGGAAAATAGCATTGTAGTGCTAGAAAGTGGCTCTGCAGTGCCACTCTTATGGTGCCGTAGCACTACCTCATGGCATCGCAGTGCTGAGACGAGGTTGGTGTAGCTCCGTAATGCCATTCCCATGGCATCACAACCCCATCTTATGAGAATTATGGCATCAAAGCACCACTTTGTGGCATTTTTGTGCCGTCTTTTAAACACCTATGGTGCTACAACGTCACAGTCTAGTGCCGCAACACCAGTTGCTCGACTACCTTGATGTTGTAGTGCCAAAAAAGTGCAAACAGCCTGCTGAATTCCTGGATCGTGATTTGCTACCTGTAGTATTTAATTCTTCTTTCACTCATATGATAGAGGAATGAAAACCCTAATAGCCAATGGGTTGTAGAGCTATTCTAAGGAAAAAAAATACAATACTAAAGAGAAAATCCGAGAAGAGAAAATCAGATTGGAAGCTTCAAAAGAGTTTTTCTTACCTCTTGCTCTTGTCTTTCTATTTTATTTTCTATAAATGAATATTTATTATTCTTATTATATTTGTCATAATTCATTTTGTATGAACATGAGCTAAACTTGATTTCTAGGGAGGCAATTAAACCTCTAATATAATCTAGCTATTTTATTTTTCTCTACTGTTCTTGATATCCATTGTTTAGTTGGTTGTTCTATCTTAAGCTTATTGCATCTATTTACTTGAACACTAAATAGAGTTGTGTTGAGAAACATTTATGAACTTGGGAAGGGGAATTTAGATTTGGACATAGATAGAATATCATAAGATCGCCTAGTATGAGGTGAATTTACATAGGATAGGTATATACATATGTGACTTGTGCAACCTTTGTATGAGAATCATCGAACTTAATGAATTTAGCCAATTTATATTAAGAGTAACATATTAGCTTGTCTAGATATTTTTACTAATATCTTAGAAGGGAGTTTGTGAGTACAAATGAATTCTCAGTTGTTAACTCTAAATGAATGATTGAATGGTAAGGAAAAGTAGCAATTGGAGGAGTTAAAGAGTAGATTATATCCATACGGTTTTTATCATTGTTGTTAAAATTACCTTTGGTTGCTTAATTTTGATTTCCATTCTTGTTTTTTAAATTGAATTTACATTTTTGATTCTTGCACAAAACAACCATTTATTGTCGTTTGGATAAATTAAAAACTAGATTCAGTTAGTAGTTAGCAATTTATGAACCTAGTGCTCTCCGTGAGATCAATACTCTCTTACCTTTATATTACGTGTTGCGACCCTTATACTTACGGTTTGTTTGTTAGAAATAGCCTAATAACCAACTCATCAAGTATATAGGACTTCCTATCACTCTGGAATTTTCCAATTAAGAGACACTCTCTTTTTTGTTCTTTAATAGGTGTAGATTTATATCTACTAGTATTCTGAAAACTCCAGAATCAGCTTTGTTAAAATTTTTAAGAATCTTATCCATGTAGTGTGACTGACTTAAAATAAATCTATTTGATGTTCTTGATACTTTAACTCCTAATGTGTAATCGGCTAAACCATATCTTTCATGTCAAATTTAGAACTTAATATCTTTTTAGTAGATTTAATCATCTTTTCATTACTACCAACAATGAGCATGTCGTCAATATAAAGACACAAAATGATATAGTCATTATTTGTGTTCTTTATGTAGATACATTTATCGCATTTGTTGATTTTAAATCTATTTGACATCATCATACTGTTTAATTTCTCATGTATCTTTTTTGGTGCTTACTTTAATCCATATAAAAACTTCACTAATTTACAAATTTTTGTATTCTGCCCAGTGTAGATTAGGTTGTTCAATGTAGATTTCTTTATTTAAATCTCCATTTAAGAAAGTAGTTTTCACATCCATTTAATGTACTTCAAGATTACGTAAAGCTGCAATTGCAAGTATCATGCTAATAGAAATTATTCTCATCACAGGAGAATATATATGAAAGTAATCTAAGCCTTCTCGTTGTTTGTAACCTTTAATTATAAGTCTAGACTTATACTTATCAATTGTTCTATTTGTTTTCATTTTCCCTTTGAAAATTCATTTGGACCTTAAAGGTTTAGAGCCTAGAGGAAGATCCACAAGTTTTCAAGTATAATTTTACACGATAGAATCAATTTCACTTTAAATAGCATATTTCTACAAAGGGCCTTCCAAGGAGCTCATGGCTTCTTTAAATGTTTGAGGTTCAACCTTTAGCAAATAGGTCAAAAAATATGGACCAAAAGATTTTTCTGTCCTAGCTACGTCTAAGCTCTTCCTCAACATCCTTAGTATATTCTTGGTCCTAACTACTTTTAGTAGCAGTCTCATATGTTCATTTGAACGAACTCAACTCTTCTTTGGATCTATATGGAAATATTTATTCAAAAAACGATATATTTCAAGATTCCATTATCGTGTTTTTGTGTATGTTTGGGATTTACGACTCATACTCAAAAAACCGATAAGTACTACTGTTCTGTGTATATCTAATAAAAATGCAATCAACAATCTTTGGTCCTATTTTTACCTTCTTAGGTATAGGTACAGCTACCTTGGCAATACACTCCCATATTCATAAGTATTTGTAGGAAGGTTTTATCCCTTTCTGTAATTCATACAGTATTTTGTCCTCCTTCTTTTGGGATATTTTATTTAAAAGGTAATTGCTAGTCAATATGGCTTCCATCCACATGTTCTGAGGTAACCTAGAACTTAACAGCATTGCATTCATCATCGCTTTTAAGGTACGATTTTTCCGCTCAGCAATACCATTTGACTTAGAAGAATAAGACGGAATGACTTTGTGTATTATTCCGTATTGTGCACAGAACTCACTAAAAGATGATTCATACTCTCCTCCATGATCACTTCTAATCACTTTAATATTCTTATTAAGTTGATTTTCAACCTCATTCTTGTAACCCACGTTTGGAATGCACAATAAAGATTGGATTGAATTGGCTTGGATTAAATTAATTTTATGTTTGGTGCATTTATATAAGAGGAACTGAAATGTATTAAAATAATTCACTTCAAAAATAACGCTATGAAGGAGATAATCTTATCCTTTTGAGAATTTGAGATTGGAGGGATTAGGAATGTTACTAAAAATAATATAATATTTTTGAAGTAGTAAAAATTGGTACATTTTAAAATTAAACATTTAAAGTGGTATTTTCGAAATTAACTTTTAAAAGTGGCAAAACTAGAAATTATATTCTTAGAAATATGTTTTTAAAAGTGGTATTTTTGAAAATATTTTATAAAAAATGATATTTTTTCCAAAATTAAGTTTTAAAGTTGTTTTCAAAATATTTTTAAAAGTGGTATTTTTCAAATATTTTTTAAAAGTTGTATTTTCAAAATAATTTTTTAAATGGTTTTTTTCCAAAATATTTTTTTAAAATAGTATTTTCAAAATATTTTTTAAAATGGTATTTTTGTAAATAAGTTTTTAAAAATGAGATTTTTATAAATTAATTTTTAAAATTGTTATTTTTCTAATTAATCAAACCTCAAAATTGTTATTTATTTAAAATTATGAAACACGCATACTAATCCTCTCCTAACAAAAAATAGCACACTAAATATGGGATAGGATTAGACTATAATCATATCTTATATTATTCATCCAATTTTTTAAAATAATACAATCCTATTATATCCTATCTTGCGTACCAAACAAAGCTATAGAGAACAAATTTTTCTATAACTTCGTCCTTATTTTTCAATAAGTATACATAGTAGTATTTAGTGTTATCATCGATAAAAGTAATAAAATACTTGTCACCAGCTCTTGTTTGAATAATCTTTAAATCACAAATATCACTATGAATTAAATCAAGAAATTATGTGTTTCTTACAATTGTTTGGAATGATGGCCTTATCAACTTCGCCTCAACACAAGTTTCACACTTATTTTTAAAGTCAATATAGAAAGCAGGGATATGATTCAAGTTAATTAATCTAAGCAAAGTATCATAATTAATGTGTCCTAGTCTACTATGCCACAAATTGGAAGACCCAAGTAAGCACAAGAATTATTAACTTTATTAATAATCAGCTCAACAGCCATTACATTGAGCTTGAATAGCCCATTATTTAGGTATCCCTTTCCCACAAATATTCTAATTTTGGATAAAATGACTTTATCTGACTCAAACATTATACGAAATCCATGCTCATTTTCTTTCGCTTGTGCTTCAGGCAGTTTTTGAAATCATGCCATGCATGAGGTAGCTATTCACTGACAACAGCCACTTGGGAAGTTTTCACCTACTACCATACCCTCGGCATAAATCTCGGATATAATCATTTAATTTCTTTGACTTGACTAATCATAGGTTTGAAGTCCACCATCTTACAATCAAGGAAGCGGCCCACCATAAATTTCTTGGATCCAACATCCTCTATCTTATATTTTCGGTCTAGTAACTCCCATAATTCTTTGGTCATTCTCTTTACTTGGTATACACTTTTATGACACTCAGCTCTTTATACAATTAAAAGAGCCAATAATAGCATGATTGTATCGCATTTAGCATTAATATTATATGTGCATATAATCAAGGAAGCAGCCCACTACAAATTTCATGGACCCAACATCTCCTATCTTATATTTTCGATCTAATGACTCCCATAATTTGTTGGTCTAGCATCACCTCGTTGTGTCAATGAAAAAAACATTATTTTATTAAGTAAAATTTTCCACTTGTATGATTTGGTTTTTATCATGTGATTGATATTATCTCATTCATATAAATCTTTGAGAGAGTAGTAGAAGGCATTGACCTTGTGAAGTCGGTAAATCTTTGTGGTATTAAAGAAACTATTATAGACATTAAGTGTATTTTGAGTACCACTAAAAAAAAAAAAAAAATCTTCGACAAGCTTGCCTTTTGTTCTTTTTTTTTTTCCTACTTCAATACCATTAAAAACACCTAGGCTTCCTTGCGTTTCACAAAGAGAGAGAAAGAGCGAAAGATAGATGTACACGATTAAGATAATTTTACAAGTTTTTATTATTTTACTTTATCGATTGTTTTGTTAGTGGACAGTAATTCATTTAGGCTAGAATTCTTATATATATATATATATATATATATAAATATATATATATATATATATATATATATATATATTATGTCTCAAAGTGTATGTGAACAATTTTTACATAGTTTTTATGCATTTTGAATAAACACTTGCACGTTTTACTTGGGTCTGATTCTAATTTGTATTGGGTGTGGTAGTTAATTGTTTTCTAGAGTTGTATATATACATATATATATATCTATATCTATATATATATATGAAGATGTTAATTCTACGTATGTAATTTGTAAAGATAGAATTTTATATTGAACTACTTTCTTATTCAATAGACTTTTTGGGATATATATATATATATATATATTAAAGGTTTGTTCATTTCATAACTATATTAAGAAAATACCTCTAAATAAGTGGGCTTAAAGTCAACGTCTGATATTATATGAATGGATTAATTAATGTGATTAATTGGTATTGTTGTAACTATATTAAAATTATGATATTACCAAGTATATCAGGCATAAAATTTTAGTTTGTAAAGTGATTAATTTGTATTTGTCATATTTTAGAATAGTGATATCTATAACAAGTTCATCCCTTTGTTTTTGATAAATTATGTAATGGTATTTATGTCAGATCTAGAACATGTTGATTTGACTATAAAGTATATTTACCGATTTAAATTGTAGAAAGGCTATTTACCTGGTGATTCTTACAATAACATAAGCATTTTAATTAGTTAACCCATTATTCAAAAAATATTAGGGACACACATTCATACCTTGAGCAAAAGAGTATTTTATGGGCAAAAATTTGAAAAGCTTAGAAATGAAGTAAGTAAAGTACTCAACTGAAACACAAGAATTATGTGCAATGTGAGTGTCTGTTATATTTTTACACTTTACGTTCATTCTGGGTATGACCATGACACTGGCATTACGATTTAAGTATACATGCTTGGTATCTCTAGTGTAGAATTATCATGTATATCATTAGACCATACATATTTTATGAAAAGTTTAAGAGAGATAATGAGTTTTCTTAAATGCTTTAGTATTATTGTGTAAAGCTATGTTTAGTTTTCATAGAAGAGTTGAGATCATGTAATTTTCAAAAAGTTTTGTGTCACTATTACGGGAAAATGGGATATAAGTTTACAGTTTCAGGATGGCAGCCCAAAGTGAGGGCCAAGTTTGATGAAATTTGTCAAAAAGTTTGTCATAATATTTCTCCTTCAAGTTATATAATAAATTACACTACAGTCTCATATCGCCTTATCTTTTGAGCTTAACAATGGAATAAGATTAGTAACGAACCTCGCTTTAGTAAGAGCCAACTAGAGGAGAGCCATGGGATATTATCAGTCCAGGAAACCTTGCAGGCATAGTGTTGAACCGGACAATGTGTACAAGATAAGGGAGACCCTAAAAGGAAAATATTTATATCAAACAGTTTAAGAAAGCATAATTATGCATTTAATATATATTGCTAAGCACCATTTCATACATTACTTTACCTACTAAGTTGTAGCTCACATTAGTCTTGTGTTGCAGCTCACATTAGTCTTGTATTGCAAGTAATGATTGAGGTTATTTGATGAGCTTGTATGCTAGAGTAGAGGCCTGACTTTGGTGTTGTACGTATAAATATTTTAACCACTCGTGGAGGGCCTAGTTTGTATATTTTGGGGTGTTTGTAGATTCTCAGTAGAGTTTTCTTAATTCATTTTCTCGATAATTACTCAGTACTTTTTATTAGGTAATATACATATAAACTAATCTAAGTTATATTTATAAATAAAGTCAGCTATCCACAGAGTAAAAAAAAATGGTCCGTATTTTTAGGAATAATTACAGAAATACTTTCAGAAGGTAATGCTTTGTTAATGGAAGTTAATAATTTCCACTAGTGGTATATAGATAATGTGGGCGCTACAACTATAAAGTGAATCAGATAAATTATTCAGCATATAGTTTTGGCACAAGAATTCTGAGTACTTTCAAGCATCATTCGTATTGACTACTTGGATATCTTACTCATCCTCCTTGAGCGATGGAGCATCCTCAGTCAAGAATCTTACGAGATTTAAGATGGTTAGATTAAACATTTTCTGCTACCACCTCTTGAAATTCAATTCATCGAATTTCTCCAGTCTTTCCTGGGAACGGATTGTTGCATAAAGATTAATAATCATTGATTGATTAATTGCAATATGGCAAACAATGCTGAGAACATGACTCGTTCCCAAAGCTTCATGTGGCCACTACAAAGGTGTCTGTTATGCTAAGGTGACTATTTCATCATAAAGAAATAGTTTGTTTTAAGTTTGTATCGTATTCTAAACTGTTTGTTTTATAAATATTTTTCCATAATTGTCGTACAAGTTTAAAACAGATTCGCCTCCTTCAATAGTACTAGAGGTTGTTAGGTGTCCATCTCCCAGGATACAATGGCTTTTGGAGTAGCAAGCTAAGTACTAAGCTTCTATTTGGGCAAATTGAATACCACCATAACTCTATTAGAGAATTCCAAAATTTTAACAAGAACTAGATTTAGGAATTTTTGAACTAAGAACTCAAAACTAGAACTAGAAGAGAAGGGGAGAATTTAGAAAATTGAAGAAAATACTTCTCAAAGTATAAATAATTTAAAGAACCTAAGCTTCCTTATATAGACTTCAAGGGGCGAGATTTTCATTCCCACGTAATGTGGGACTAAAATTACAACTATTCATGACCATTTTCCAATGCTATATTTTAGGCACCAATTTTTCATTCACCCAAAGTCTATTTTGAGTGTACGAGTACATAATTTTGAAATACTCATCGAGTATATCAACAATTTACTGACTCATAAAAAATACAAAAAGGGCCTTACCTAATTATGCGCTCTAAAATAGTTCATGACAATGGTGTCTAACACTATTTTTCTAATAATTATTTTTGATAGGTCATGATTAATTATTGATTTACTCGATGATACTTCAAAATCGTACTTATATGCTCAAAATGGACTTTAGGTGAATAAGAAATGCTCAAAGTAAGCTCATTATCATGGGAAAATGGTCGTGAATAGTTGTGATTTTAGTCTCACATTACTTCTCTCCCCCTTTAAAGTCTATTTAAGAAAGCTTAGGTTCTTTAAATTATTTACATCTTAAGAAGTATTCTCTTTACATCTCTAAATTCTCTCCTTTTCTAGTTCTAGTTTTGAGTTCTTAGTTCAAGAATTCCTATATCTAGTTCTAGTTAAAATTTTAGAATTCTCTGATAGAGTTATGGCGACATTCAGTTTGCTCGAAGTAAAAGCTTAGTGCTTAGCTTGCTACTTTAGAAATCGTTATATCTTGGGAAACAGATATCTAGTGACCATAAGTATTACAGGAGGAGATAAATCTGTTTTAAGGAAATTATATGACACACAAGCCTCAGTTCTATTACTACATTTTTTCCTACAAATCATATGATAAGGACGGTTGAAGAAAATATTTTTGGAAATTAAGTTTGGTATTGTATTCTAAACTATTCGGAAAAGAGAAAGAGGTTATATATAAGAAGACTGAGTTTAAAGAGGAAGCAACTGTAACCCCTCCATGTCTTTCCTAGGAGTTTCTTTGAAACTCTGTCTAAGATGGCAAGATTTTAAGTGGGACTTATTTGTGAACCCTTCAGCCTTTCCTGAGAATGGTTTGTTGTGTAAGGTGTCTGTCGTCATAACCTAACAGCACTGATTTTGGTTCCTTTGAGTTATGCTAAAAAATTAGAGAAATTTGATAGATTGAATTTCAAGAGATGGCAGCAAAAGATGTTGTTCTATCCAACCACCTTGAATCTCGTGAGATTCTTGACTAAGGATGCTCTATCACTCACGGAGGATGAGCAAGATATCCAAGTAGTCAATTCGATTGATACTAGAAGCACTCAGAATTCTTATACCGAAACTATGTGCTGAATAGTTTATCTGATTTTCTTTACAATGTATACCAAGTAAAGAGAATGGCCAAAAAATTATGGGAGTCACTAGACCAAAAATATAAGACAAAGGATGCTGGAACTAAGAAATTTATGATAGACTACTTCCTTGATTATAAGATGGTAGACTCCAAACTTGTGATCAGTCAAGTGCAGTAAGTGAAAACTTCCAAATAGTTATTATCATTGAAAAGCTACCTCATGCATGACATAATTTCAAAAACTACCTGAAGCACAAGTGAAAGAAAATGGGTATGGAAGATCTGATTATTAGACTTCAAATTGAAGAAGACAATAGAAAATCTGAGAAAAGAGGGATCATTTCAATAGGGACTAAGGTAAATATAATGGAACATGGCTAGAGTTTATAAGAAAAACAAATCTAGCAAATGGGCTAAGATGTGACCTAAAGTAGGAATTACCAAGAAGCTGAAATTCCAAGGCAAATGCTTCAACTATGACAAAATGAGTCACAAGTCTGTGGACTGTAGGCTGCCAAAGAAAAAGAAAAATCACGAGGCCAATATGAAAGATGGCACCACTCAAGATGAATCTGAAATAAGCCTTTCAGTAGTCGTTTCGGGGGTGAACTTGGTTTGGATCTAACCCAAGAGAATGATAGATTTATATCGGTGTTATAAGGCATGTCTGCTTAGATAAAGAAATGTTCATTTCCTTCAAACCAATTAATGGGAAGAAGCTTTACATGGAAAATGCCACTACACATGAGATTGGGGTCAAGGAAATGTGATCCTGAAAATGACGTCTAAGAGGGATCTGACTCTCAACAACATTCTATATGTACCAGAAATCTGCGAGAACTTAGTATCCAGTTCATTACTTAGCAAACATATATTTCGTATAGTGTTTGAATTAGACAAGATCATTTTGTCCAAAAACTAGAATGTATCTGAGAAGGAGATATGTAAATGATGGGCTATTCAAGCTCAATATAACGATTATCAAGTTGAATATTAATGAAGTTAATAATTTTTCTACTTACTTGCTCGAGTCTTCTAACTTATTGTGTAATAGACTAGGACACATTAATTATGATAGTTTATGTTGATTAATTAACTTGAATCATGTACTTACTTTCCATATTGATTCCAAACATAAGTATGAAACTTGAGTTGAGACAAAATTGATAAGGTCATCATTCTTAACGATTGAAAGGAACATGAAACCTCTTGATTTAATTCACATTGATATTTGTGATTTAAAAATAGTAAAAACAAGAGGTGACAGTAAGCATTTTATTACTTTTGTCAATGATAGTACAAAATACTGTTATGTTCATCTACTAAAATGCAAGGATGAAACTATAGAGAAATTTGTTCTTTATAAGAATGAGATTAAAAATCAACTTAATAAGAAGCTTAAAATGTTAGAAGTGACCATAGAGGAGAGTATAAATCACATTTTGGTGAAATCTATGTACAACACAGAATAATATATAAGGTCATTTCACCTTATTCACCTCAATCAAATGGTATTATTGAGCGAAAAAATCATACCTTGAAAGAAATTATGAATGCAATGTTATTAATTTTTTAGTTGCCTCAGAACATATAGGGGGAAGCTATATTACTAGCAATTACCTTTTAAATAGAGTATCTCGAAAGAAAGAGGACAAAACCCCGAATAAATTATGGAAAAGGATAAAATCTTCCTACAAATATTTACAAATGTGGGGGTGTCATGCCAAAGTAGCTGTACCTAAATCTAAGAAAGTGAAAATATGATCAAAGACGGTTGATTGCATTTTTATTGGATATGCACAAAATAACAGTACTTATCAGTTTCTGGTGTATAAGTCACAAATCCCAGATATACACAAAACACAATAATGGAATCTAAAAATACATCGTTCTTTAAATATATATTCTCATATAGATCTAAAGAAGAGTCAAGTTCATTCAAATGAACATATAAGACTAGTGCTAAGAGTAGTTAGGATCAAGAATATAATGAGAATGTTAAAGAAAAGCCTAGACGCAGCAATAGAGTTAAGACAGAAAAATTTTTTGGTACAAATTTTTTGACTTATTTGCTAGAGGTTGAACCTCAAACATTTAAAGAAACCATGAGCTCCTTGGAAGGCCCTTCGTGGAGAGAGACCATTCAAAGTAAATTGATTCAATCCAACCAAATCATACTTAGGAACTAGTAGATCTTTCTCTAGGCTTTAAATCTCTAGGGTCCAAATGAATTTTCAAGAGAAAAATAAAAACAAATAGAACAATTGACAAGTATAAGATTAGGCTTATAATTAAGGATATCAAACAAAAGAAAGACCTAGATTACTTTCATATATATTCTCTTGTGACGAGAATAACTTCTATTAAGATGATACTTATAATTGTAGCTTTGCATAACCTTGAATTATATCAAATGGATGTGAAAATAACTTTCTTAAATAGAGATTTAAATGAAGAAATCTATATGGAACAACCCGAGGATTATTCTGTATTAAGGCAGAATAAGAAAGTTTGTAAATTGGTGAAGTCTTTATATGTATTAAAGCAAGCACCAAAACAATGACATAAGAAATTTAACAGTGTGCTGATATCAAATAGATTTAAAATCAATGAATATAGTAAATGTGTTCATGTAAAGAACATAAATAGTGGCTATCATTTTATCTTTATTTTGACTACATGCTCGTTGTTTGTAGCAATGATAAGATGATCAAATCTATTAAAAAGATGTTAAATTCTAATTTGACATGAAGAATATGAGTTTAGCCGATGTCATATTAGGAGTTAAAATCTCAAGGACATCAGATGGACTTATTTTAAATCAATCACACTATGTGGATAAGATTCTTGAGAAATTTAACAAAGATGATTCTGGAGTTTCCAGAATACCGGTAGATACAAGGCCCTCAAGCTTTCTCTCTTTCTTTTTCTTTCCCTCGTGTTCATTGCACCTATAGCTATCATCCAACACCACCATCACTTCTTTCCTTTCCAATCATCAACGCTACCTCCACCATCATCCTCTCTCGACTCTAGGAGTTCTCACTCAATCCGTAACTTCTACCTCTTTACCTCTTACATATATATTTGTATCTTGTTTACATGCAATTAGTCTTTCATGGGTCACCGATTCTTCTTGGTCTTGTGCATGTGATCTTCCCACTTTATTAGCATGCTTCCACACACATATATACATAAGTTTGACTATTAAATCATCACACACATATAAAATCATTCACAATACATATTTATGGTTTTAGTCCATTCGGTGGAGTTGTGGGGCTTTGATTCTTATTCATGTGTTGGTCATTCTATTAATTTCTCTTGCATACTCTAGGCCTATTATATTTCATATACCACTTCTCTTTAATTCTAATATTTTTATATCATTTTCCTGGTATTTAATTATTTCTATATCACTTTTTCTGTTAACTTGCTCTACAAGTTTCCGTGCATGTTATATGCCTAATATTCAAGTTTATATCACCTTACTATCATCCAATTACTGTTGTATCATATTTCTATTATCTCATTATTTCTATGTCACTTTTTCTACTAAATTGTACAACAAGCTTTTTTGCATGCAATTTCTTACTTTTGTACTTCAGTGATTTGTGGGCCTCGAGCTACTCTCTTCGAATTATGTCTTTAGCCTGTAGTACAAGTTTTGGATCTCGTGTTCTCTCATAATTTCTCACCTATTATTTCAGTTATTATTTTTATTTTTATTATTATTATCTCTAACTCTCTTTATTTTCTGTATTTGTCTTCTAGTTGATACTATGGTCAATTTATTCAGCTCTGCCAACTAGACCCTCTATTATTACCGCATTATTATATAATTATTATAGATCCATAAACTAATTATTTCTACAACTGCCTACGTATAGGGTAATCGTGAAAAGTGTCGTTCTTTATTGTGATAGCCTATCGGGACTTCAATATGTAGTGTTAGTATTGTGATAATACTTACGTTATTATTACATTACTTTTTATTCTTCTATCATTATTATTATATCGTAAGTACGTTATCCCTGTAATTGTTAACGTGGTAAGGACGCAGTAGGAAGTATCATTTTCTATATCGACTGCCTATCAGGACTTCAATATGTAAACAGTATTGTGATAACTCTTATATTTGTGTACACTAAGTAAGTCATTTTTTATAATCACCAATGTGACAAGGATGCCATAGGAAGTGTCAGTTTCTATCTCGACCACTCACTAAGACTTCAACACGTGGTACATATTGTGATGACCCTTCTGTGTACACCTTGTGATCTAACCATAATCCTAGTTATTCTCTGTTCTATTTTAATTAATCATATGTCTCGTTAATTAATCAGAATATGAAGATTGATCCAGAATCAAGTCTTATATATTTGATGAGCTGTACAAAATTAGACATAATCTACGCAATTAGTAAGCTGAATAGATAAACGAATAATCCAAGAACTGATCACTGAAAAGGAATAGTAAAAGAATTAAGGTACTTAAGATATACTCAGAACTATAGATTGCACTATACCAAATATCCAGTTGTCATAGAAGGTTATAGTGATACAAACTTAAAAACAAATTATTTCTTTACAATAAAGACGGTCGAAGAAAATATTTTTTCAATTTTGTCCTACAAACTTAAAACAGATTCTCTTCCTCTTGTAGTGCTTGAGGTCGCTAAGCATCTGTCTCCCAAGATACAAGATTCGCCACCTCTTATAGCACTGAAGGTCGCTACACGTCTATCTCCCAGGATACAATGACTTCTAAAGTAGTAAACTAAGCACCAAACTTCTACTTTAAGCGAACTAAATACCGCCAAAAATTTATCAGAGAACTCCAAAATAGTAACTAGAACTAGATTTTAGAATTCTTGAATTAAGACCTCAAAACTAGAACTAGAATAAAGAGAGAGAATTTAAAGGAGTGAAGAGAATACTTCTCAAACTGTAGATAATTTGGAAAACCTAAGTTTCAAAATGAAAATTTTTGATTCCTAAGCAATGTGGGACAATTTTTTTACATTATTCCCTTTGCATTTTTCTATCTTGAACATATGAGAATACGATTTTAAAGTACTCGTCAAGTAGATCTAGAATTCACCATAACCCATCAAAAATACGAAGAGTGTCCTACTCAATTTGGTGCTCCAAAATGGGTCGTGAACAGTTCCAGTCTCCGAGTCAAAATCAGTTGATGTGGTCTTATCTGCCAATACTAGTAAATGTCTTCTAAATGATAAACATAATCTCGAAAAAAAAAATGAAATATTCTAGTAAGTGATATGGCAGCTTGATACTGTGTTTCTATCAGAATGTGATCTTACCTGTGAAAGTGCAGAGCTATTTGTAACCACCTTCAGATATACATTTGAGCGCCACAGAAGCTTGAAGCAAGTTGTCCTTCAACGAGATCCTGTTTGACGTCTTCTAAACCAAAAAAACTTGACTGTTGTAACATTGTCAAACTATTTTATTGGCAGGCACAGCACACAAGTCACAAATTTATTTCAGCTCCAACAAAAAGAAACTTATTTAGATATGTGATTGAACATATCTACAAAACATGAAAAGGAATGTGCAGCATTATGGACAGTCAACCTGCTTCTTGGAGAAGATTAATTAGATTCCAAAAAAGATTCACAGTAACTTCAAATTTTGGAAGCAGAGCCGGCCAAACAGTAAGCAGCATTACGGACAGTCAACAAGCATCGATCAACATGGACAGCATAAACTACTTTGTTAAGGTGCATAACTATTGCTATGATTTGTCAAGTTAGTAAGTTACATACCCCAGAGCATAATATAAAGACGCTTTCTTGGACAGGATAAATATTGTAATGAATTTACCTTGGTATGGATGCTGCTCTAAGCTTTCTTAAATGGTTTGCTGAAGTCACTGTCACCATCAAGGAAAAAAAAATAGCGCTTGATTGCATGCACAACTTAGTGTATTATGAAAACAGAAACAGAAATTGTAATTCAATAATTGTGTTAAACTCTTCAAAAAGTAATATCCTTAAATGTATCAAGGAGTTACAAATAGTTGTATAAACATGCCCCCTCCATAACAAATATCAATCCTATGTCTAGATGCAACCTTTTGAACTTAATCCAAAACTTCCCAGAGAACCCACTAATTATTTCCTATTTTAATAATTGTAACACTATGACAGGCAGGGACCAAAATTTAGATTAAAGAATTGATTCAAATTACTGAATCATTGACTACCCATAAATCTTAATCCACGTCTCATGGTCTGATTAACTGCTGATTTCCTGGCCAAAATGCAAGTAAGGTTTTGTTCACTCTTCAGAAGCACGCAAGCCAATCTTCTCAAGCTGTATGGCCCAATCTTCTCCAAGTACATGGGGATTCAACTCCATTGCTGCACGGAAATCTAACAAGGATGCACAAGTAGATGTCAGTTGACATTGAGCATGTCTTCCTGGGACTACCGTTCCATTTAGACCACGTATAAAACGGCCATTTAGTTGTTTTAAATGCTCATTTCCACGCTTTGATCCAGCTAAACGCATACATGGCTCAATTAATCTTTTCAAATATGCATCAAGCCCATTATTCAATAGATTAACACAGTCCACAGAAATACCAAGTCCTTCCATCTCCAGCTTCTGCTTCACTCGATTTCTTAGTGATCTTGTATCAGGTAGCTCACCACTGTTTTGACAGGTCTCCGGACAGTAATTGTTACCAATTGACTTATTAGATAGAGCTTTACGAGCTCCACCCAGATTCACTGATATGCCCAGAGGAGCAGTAACCGGGCTTCTACTCTGTACGCCAGGGCTTCCAGCATCCTGTTCAACTTCTTCCCCATCTTCTACAGATGCAACTTCAACTGGAGGTCTGCTGCCAAGAGAAAGCAATTCTGTAGCACTTTGCTGCTCTTGTGCCTTGGAAATCAACTCCTCACATGTAACACTTTGAGGCTTTCCAAATGGGCCCAAAGGACTTGGGCGATCTCGAAACTTACGGTCTCGATTGACTTGAGACCTACCCTTGCGAGGAGAAGGAGTAAAGGCATCCCCATACAGAGATTGAAGATTATTCCTCTGACCCCCATTTGTGATTTTAACATTAAGGGTGCTTTTAATTTTCCTAATACCTCTCGTCGGGGGAACTTTAGAAAGGCATGCATTCTTCACAATTGATCTAATAAGCTGGTTATGAAGAGAGATATTTTCCCTCCCAATTGTCCGAATGCAGAACTTATTAAACTCACATTTACTAATCTTTAAACTAAACAATCTTCTGAGCTGATCAAAGTATCTCTCAGCCCTCTGAAGCCCAATCTTCTGGACAATCACAGCTTTCAGCTCTACAGTGTCGATCCGAGAATAACCTTGATTGAGTGACATTTTTAACCCTCAAACTCACCAAAACCAAATCTTCATCAAAAATGTTGGATTCTCCAGCAAAACCCAGATGGCAAAACTACACGATCGTCAATCTGAAACCTAAAACCCTAATTTCCAAAAATGTTTCCATCTGTAAAGTGATCACGAATTGCATCAGAAAACAATCTTCCAAGCTTCTTATATGAAAATGAATAAAACCCATCGACAAATTTAGCTCAAAATCCACATTTAACATTCTACTGATTGAAAATACAAAATAATAATAATAATACAAAACTACACGTTTGGTTTTGAAAGCGAGAATTCACACGTATAGAGATCATAGCTTTATAAAAATGTACACAATTGGGGAAACTTATTGTCAAAAAGAGAAAGATCAAATACGATATTTTTTTCAGCAGAGACTACGAAAGGAGATAATAAGAGAAACCCATTTCGATATTTCGATCATAAATTAAAACCCAGAAACCAATTTTGCAATGGACCATGGTAGAGTAAGAGACGAACCTATAAGGACGAAGCCGTAGCTGTGAATTGACACCGAAATTGGAGAGTGTTTTTCTTTCTTTCTTCCCTTTCCCTTTTGCCCCCAATAGCTTTTTTGGCGATGGAAGCTTTTGTCTCTGTTTGTTTTATGCCATTTTTGTTTTTTTTGTTTTTTTTTCCCGTAATTGAGACAAACCAAACAGAGACTAAGATGTTATGCCTTTAAAAAAAATTCTCCAGGTGTAAACACACACGTGAGCCGTGACCCTTTTTTAGTTTTCCACGTCAGATTGTTTAGGCCATGTTTGCTTAGTCTTTCATATAACTTGTCTCCCTTTTGTTTTTTTTTTTTTTTTCTTTTGTTTCTCATTACTTAAATAGATACAAGCGAAAAAAGAGTAGAAAAGTATCAAGTAGTATAGAAGTCAGCCAAAGTTGACCCGCCAAGATGGACTGGTGGATTTTGATTTTTTTTTTTCTAAATGTAGTTTTTGATTAATTTCTACTTTTTATTCAAAAAATGAAATTTCGCTAATATACTTAAATTATAGATGTCGTATCATTTTAATTCTCAAACTTTTAGTTAGAAATGTGACAAATCAATTTAGGATATATCAATTTACTAACTTTTGATTGTTTCTTGCATTGCCTTCTTTTATCATGAGTTTATATTGTCCTCTCCTTGCTAGACAGGATTGACAATAGTCAAAAGTTTACAAAACCACTTTTTTTTTTTCTTTTGAAATAAAATTACTATTATGTCGTTGCAAATCAATGTCGTTAAATTTTGTCGTCGTTTATGGAATTTATGTCATTTACTCATTTTCCGGTCAATCTTGTATTTGTTTCGGTTTTGAAGTTTTTTTCTTTTTTCTGGGCTCGAGTTGTTTCATGAAGTTGATGTCAACTGCTGAACTTATTTTTGTTGACCGGTTTATATCGTTCCTTTTTTTTTTTTAAAATGAAAGAGTTTATATCATTCTTGGCTTCTCGATGTTCTATATTTCAAGTCAATGTCGTTTGTTCAGTTGAGGTTGTTTATCCAAATAATTGTTATATTTCCTGCCACTGTTGTTTGTCCTAAATTTTTCAAAAATTTTCCTCTCACTCCCGCTTCTCCAAGTTTATGGGTAAATCGGGTACTATTATAGTAGCAGTAACCGTTAAATTTTATTAGATTGTTGTCATTTTACCAGTTTAGGTTGTTTGATAGATTTATTGTCGTTTGTCATTTGATATCATTTTTTTTTTGTCGTTTTACAATAGATTTCGTTTTGAGTGTGGTCTTTGCTATAGATGTTACCTTCTCCGAAGTAATTTTTCAAGTCAATGTCGTTTTCCTTCAGCTTATATCGGCTTTTGAGGTCTTGCAAATGGTAATATATGTGTGTTTGATGAAGTTGTCGTCGTTTAATCACTTTCAAATCGTTGTTTTGAGGGGATTGTTTAAAGGTTTTAAACATATGCTCTATTCAATTGTTCATTCATCATGTAATTATCATGTAATTAGTAACTAGCGGTCAAGTGTATGTGCATCTCAAAGGTGCACAACTACAAATAAAAGCCATATAAATGCTTTTCACCGTTTGCAATTTGTTGCCAGCCATTATACTTTTTAGGCAACTTTTCTTTGCTTAATTTGTTCTCCATTTAATTGCTGATTAACTAACTACAAACATCTGTATTGACTATTGAGCAATTTTTACGGTATCAATTTACAATGCTATATACACCTAATAGCTGTTTTTTCCCAAAACGAAAAAAAAAAAAAAAAATTCTTTATGTCAATCATTTAATGTCAACAGTCGTGAGAAATTAATGATTATAGATCTTACTAAATTAGTTAGCAACTATATGTACTAATTCTCACCACGGAGAATATAACATGTGAGCAATCTTTTCATCACAATTGGGATTAAAGCATTGCTCAAACAACAAGACTACTACCATACACGTACGGTTTTAAAAAATTACAATCTGATTAAACAGTTGTTTGAGGATTCAATTTTAGGACTTTCTGAGTTATGATTGCCGCTTCTGCCATGAATTTGATAGTACTTTAAGAGTCTCGTTTTAGAATGTTACTAGATTCACCTTATAGCTAGTTGTCCAAAAAGGTAATGAAGAAAAATACATACAAGGTAGAAAGCAGAAACACTGCGTATTCTCCAGACTTTAAATTCTGGTCAAAACATCACATGTAGATTAGTTTTTCGCTTGCTGATATATTTTTCTTGCGTCTTCTTTTGCTCAAACTCGTTTTCTTTATTTGGCTTAGCGTTCATGAATAGCTAGTTTGTTCTTCTATCTCTTACTAGAAGCAAAAAGTTCCCAGTTTTGAAGTGTCTGATCTATATGTAAGACATGTATCCCCCAGCACAAAGTCCCCATCTCCTTGTCCATATAGACTAAATCTAACAACCAGAATATCAAATATCTTCAAATATACAGCGGGGCTTAGCTAAAAGCTCCAAACATGCAGCACCTATATATATAGAAACTGATGTATCCATATGAACCTCTGAAAGTGTGAAGTTAGCCATCAGTACAAGTTTTCTTCTACAGTTAAATACGACCAGCTACTCGACTTTCAGGACTCCTTCAGACCTGATTTCGGAGGATTCTTGAACTGTCCTAGCCGATAAGTCCGAAAGAAGACTAATCGAGGCCTCATCTGCAGCTTCTGGATGTGTTTGTGGCACAACTAAATGGTCTTCCAGGCGGACACTAGGAGGCACAGCAGGTTGTTTGGCGTCAAAATGCATCAGCTTCCTTTCCTTGGCAAGAACAGAAATGGGGTACAAGAAAACCCCCAAAATGATTACTGCACCGCTTATAAGGAATGTCCGCGCAGAAGCCAAACACATAACAAGAACAAGCAAGATTGCAGGAGGAAGGCAAAGCATTATTGCCCCGAATGTTTGTACGGGTACTTTGTAAGGTCTGTCAAGGTCTGGCTTCTTGATTCTCAGTTTTATGAAAGCCGCAAACTCAAGCAGCATACCAACAGAATATAAGAAGTTGAGAAATTCCAAGATTTCCTGAAAGCTCATCCATGACAAGAAGATGACTCCAGTAGCAGAGCACAGAATGCTAATGGTGGGTGTCCCATACTTAGATCTACACCGTTAATTTAGAGACAACGAACTCGTAAGTGTTGATAACACTGACTTGTATATTAATTGCGACCAAATACATAGTTAAGAGTTCATATAGCATAAATAATGGCTAGTATTATAGCATATGTTATCTTGAATATATAATTTTTGATCATTTTTCAATGTTGAAGGAAATAAGCAAAAGCAGACAAATCAAGTTACCTTGAAGCAAATATAGCAGGAAGCATTCCCATCTCACTCATCCCAAGGAGTTGAAAAGCATCACCACTCATTTCTGCTTCAAATAACCCCAAGTTAGACATTGCAGCAGCTGCCTGAATCCACCACTTGAGCCAAAATCCACCAATCAACAACCCAACTTCTGCAAAATACCCATCAGTCCACTCATCATAGGAAGAGTCCAAAGCTCCTGTCCCAGCAAGAAGTGGAATCAAGTAAGAAGAAACCACCAAAATCACAGCCCCGAAAAGCGCCTTTGGGAATGTCTTACTCGGATTTTCAACCTCCCCAGCAAGAGTACTTGCCTTATCCCAATAGTTCAAATTCCAAAACATACTATTGAAGTACCCTCTCCAATCCACCTTTTTCAAATCCACAAGAAGCCACTGCCTAGGCTTTATCCGGGGAATCGAAAGAACACCCATTACAACAAACGGCAAAAGCGAGAAAACGGCTAGAGACACAGCGGAAAATCCTACAATATGCAGGCCCCTGTAGTTCAAGTAAGTCAATGAGAACGTAATCCCTAGCAGAGCCGGAATTCTGGCTACTAAATGATTGAAAATCGGTAAAGAATGCTTGAGGTAATCAAGGAACAATACAGGGTACAGGGCATTATCCATAACCCCACTAAACCATTTCCAGAACCCTTCTTGGAACCCCCAAAAGGGACCAAAGGCTGCTGATATCCAAAGTACATAGCCACCATTTTCAGGGAAGCTTGTAGCAAGCTCAGCAGTTACTAAAGCTTCTGGTATGCTCCAAATAAAGGGAAATATTATGAAACCAAGCAAAGACAAAAGAGGGCCCCCTCCAGCTTTGACTGAATCCTCTACTCCAAAAGGACCCCCAGAAACATCATAGAATATCAGAGCAATAAGAGGTAGAACTGTTAGTTTTGGGCTATTCTTCACAACAACATTATCTGCATTACTTGTCACCATTCCCCGGGAGGGAATTCTTTGATTTCAACTGGGTTTTGATTAAATTTTGGATCTGTTTTGTGTTTATGATGCTAAACCCTTCAAACCCAATTGCCCAAAAAGACTTGTTCTATGAAAACTATGTACCTTTTTGAAGGATTTTATTCGAGATCTTGAGCTTGTTCTATGATGCACCCTTTGAATCCCACAGCGCTGGAATTGCTTTTGCTTGGAGCTGGTGGAGTTGAGAAGAAGATTCTTTGATTGAAGGAAAGTCAAAGTTTGACTTATGGGCATTACCGTATACGTTGTATCCACGCAGAGTGGAGACACGTGGGAGTCTGTTACTCGTCATCGTTGCCTGACTTTCCCAAAAAATGTGGCGGCCACTAGCCAAATTTGTCTTGTTTCGGGTACCAAATAAAAGATCCCCACATGTCATGTAACATCAATTCCCGGTATTGTTATTCGTTGGCCAATTTTGGAATTTATTCATTTATATTTATTGCTGATTTTTTTTTCCCCTGAACTTAGGACATTTAATTACTTGGGTTATATGATTCATGAAAGATATAAATAGTTAGATACTACATTTTTGGAATGTAATATGAGTTATGCTTCATTTGGAGAATTTGTTTCATTTAAACGTTGCATCTAATATGAAGTTTAGAGTTCAATTAATTTCCAAGCCAAATATGATGTAGTTTTTCTTTTAATGAGAAAACGACAAAGTGTATATTCTGTTTTTAGTTATTATTTTATTAGGTCAATAGCACAGTTAAGTTTTTTGGACTTTGGTATTTTTTTTTTTCTTAAAGGATTTGGACCTTGGTATTGACTTTCTTTTTGTTAAGTACTTTTATTGAGGGGCTAACGGATTATTCGGCTTTTTTTTCCGTAATTTATTTTGCTTTTTCCATCTAAAAAGTATGTTAAATTTTCGCTCAATTTATGTGTGAGGTTTCACTTGATTAGCAATTTTGTTTTTTTTTTCCCCATAAAAGTCACATTCGCTAATTGTTGCCAAAATTATGGTAACCTTATCTAGAACAAAAATAGTTATATTGACCCTATGTTATTGCTGAAAATTCAATAAAATGTTCATTACTTTAGCGATATTGTTCAAACAACTGTTTTGATATAAAAATTTATAATTAAATGAAAAATTAATAGATAATGAACAAATTTTAGAAGGGCAAACCGCTAAAAAAAAATACCATATTTGAGTGTTTTGAAAGTTAAATCTGAAGTTTGGACTTTATAAAATAATACTATCGGATTAAAAATTTTTGAAAATTAATAACTTAAATTTTTTGAATAATCTTAACCGATAAAAGACAATAATATCTACAAAATTAAGGAAAATAATAATGATTAACTTAGTTTTAATAGATGATATTATTATTTTTTTGTAATTAAAATTGACCAAAAAGTCAGTCAGAAATTCTGAATCTCAGGGTATTATTTTGTAGAGTCTAAACTTCACAATTTAAATTACAGAACACTCAAATTTGATGGTATTTTTCGCAACTCACCCTATTTTAGAATAATTGTCAATATAATTTCTTTTTTAAAAATTAAGTGGGTAAAATAAAGGACTTTATTACAAACACCCATAAGAATAAGGGTTAGTTTCAATGACAATTCTGGATCAGTTCATTTTATCATCACGAAAGTAGTAATAGACCCGTGAGTGTGAAACCCCCTGTATGTATACAAAATAAGCTAAACCAATTTAGAGAAATAAAGCTTTAAAACATTATTTAAGGTTTTTTTTTGGGACTGGAAATCTAGGTCATTATAAGTCAGTTTGTAAATGTGTATTTTCAAACAATTGAAAAAATTAAAAGTACAAGTTTATACTTGAGAAACGAAGTTGTCTATAAAATTATATAAATAATTGCTTTTTGTTCCTTAGAATTAACTACCATATTGTGTAAAGTCTAAAATCTATAATTGAAGTTTCAAGGGATCCATGACCACTTGGGATAGCAGAATCCCCGAGGAAGAGAGAAAATAGAGTTGTCAGATTTGGACTGCACTCAAGAGAGTTGTCTACATATTATGTAGTTCTGACATCTTAGCAAAAGGACAATCAGTTAATATACTTTATAAAGAATAAATGAATATAATTGAATAACACAAATGTGCAAAGATGAGAGAGTATGATAAATATGATTGGGCAGTTAAGAATAAAGATGGAAGTTATGAAGGAGATTAATGTAAAACTGAGAACATAAATGCCAAGAATATTATAGAGAATTATACGTGATAATCCTTTCTCTTGGACTAAGAGAGAATACGTACCTATATAATAAGATATCATTCACAAATAGGATTGTAATAAAAAGAAATTATATAATAAAACATATTTTTATATAGTCGAATAATAATGAAATACTTGCAAGATCTTACGACAACAGAGGATAAATATCTTGGCAATTAAATGTAAAATATCTATTTCTGAAAGTTCTAGTTCTCACCTCTCTATATATATATATATATATGGTTGCCAATTCAAGTATTTTTTTTCTTTACCTATGGGTAGATATTTTTTTTTTAGCCGTTGAATCACCATCTAATGGTGAACTAATGACTATAATGAAGTGCATGAAAAGACGTGCATCATTAATGCTCTTTCTCTCTCTTACTTTTTATAATAAAAAAATGTGCATGCTAAATTTTCATTGGCCAAATTGATACCTATACATAGGTAAAAAAAAAAAAATACCTACTGGATTAGTGCCCTATATATATATATATATATATATAATAGAGCACATGTACATAGACTATTAAAAGGAGCTTGACAAAATTTGTGCATAACATACAGCACATGCTCAATGCATACTAGTTTTTAGATGTATTTACGAATTTTCATAGTTTTTAATCTTTGATATGATGCCGTGAAGTAGATTTAGTGAGCATTCCAAGTCTCTGAATATGTAAATGTTGTGGGTTATACATAGTACAACCTGATATGGGTCACAGGTTTTTATAACAATTATATATATTTAGGTTGTCCAACTTGGTGGAGTTATTAAGTAATCTAATTATAGGCTCAGGAAATTACTAATTAAGTATGAATTGTGTAATATATAGTTATTTAATATTGGACCAATAAGGATTGACATGGTAGTGTATAAGGACATAACTATTAAAGCCAAATAGAATGTATGTTCTTCTCTTCTACTTCCATCAATAGAGAGTTATCCTAGTGAGCATACATAAAGTATTCTAACTAAGGAAGACCTTATACCTTCAAGCTCTAACTAATATATCACTTCTGCTTATGTGACTACGTCTTTTGCTATCAAACACAATGGATCAAGGTTAGTCATATGTTTTTTTCTCAACAAATATTTTCCTGACAATTTAGCATGATAGATTCTAGGATTGTATTTGGTTTAACAATCCATTACGCATATCCAATAAGTGGTATCATAGAGGAATTTTATATTAAATTGATTAGGTTAATCATGTATGTTTGAAGTTTTTGTAATCTATGCCTATTTGCAGTTCGGAAGTTTAGATTATATATGTATAATATGTCATTTACATGATTTATTGAGTTATTTGATGCTATGAGGGTTAAGTTTTGGCTATAGGTCATTATTTTAAAGAATTAGGGCTTAAAACATCCAATTTTGGTAATTTTTTTTGGTGTTTATGGTGATTTAAGCGATCTTGAATTTTTCAAATTCAAGCTAGAATAGTGTTTCTCGTTGACCAATTCTTGTTTTCGGTTGACCGAAAATACTGTTATAGAAAATGTTGATTTTCAACCTATTTTGATTTTTTAAGTCGATTTTTCGATAGATTTCGGTCTTTTTGACCTAAATCAGAGAGTTTCGACTTATTGTCGACCTATTAAGAACTAAAACGACCCACACTTTGTCCATTAAAAACTCTATTTAGTTCTAGGGTTAACGAAATATTCAACCATTTTAAAAGGTCGAATATGACATTTCTCAGTCACTATTAGAATTGGTCGACCTAAAGTTGGTTTTCAGTCGACTGAAAGTTGCCCAAAAATCATAATTTGATCTCTGTAGTTTTTGGTCAATTGAATGGTAGACAAACTGTCAGATTCAGTCGACCGAAAGTTGGTTTTTGGTCAACCAAAATAGTAGAATCGATCGACCAAATTTAACAGGCAGCCGGCCGAAAACAACATATTACCAAAGTAATCTCTATTGTCTAGATTTATTTATTTTGTAATATTTGAATGGTTGTGTATTTATTGTTCATTTATAGGCCCAAAGGAAGGTGATTATTTGGCCAAATAATGAACATACCTACAGATATATGATGATTATTAAGTTTCCATATAGACAATAAATCGGCTCAAAGAAAGATTTACTGTCTGATAGAAATTACGATTAATATTAGATTACTACAATAAAGAGTACCATTTACAAGTTGATAAATCAGTCTAAAGAAAGGCTTATGGATATTATTCTAGGTATCTTGTGATAGGAGCCAATCTTATATGTTTATTTGTTATATGTCATGCTAGTATATTTTATTATTTTGTATACTTAATTTACAATATGTTTTAATGTGAGCTGTTATGTTCTGTTTTTTTGTTCTTTGTTCAGTTTCTACTTCAAACGTATCTGCTAGTTTGAATTCAATTCATGTGCTTAATGATATAAACTTCAAGAAGTGGAAAGAGCATGTAATGATTATGCTCGTTGCATGGATCTGGACCTTACACTTAGGAAAGAACAACATGCTGCTTTTACAGATGAAAGTTCTACTACAGCTGTTAAGAAGTTTAAGCAGTAGGAACATTCTGATCGTATGAATCTTATGATCATGAAACATTTTATACTTGAGACCATTAGGAGTACTATGCCAGAGGTTGATAATGCTAGGGCATTCCTTGACACAATTATAGAACATTTCCAAGAGAATAAAAAAACAAAATTGCGGATTTTACAATAGCTACGCAAGTGCGCGTGCCGAAACAAGTAATATAGTAGTGAGTGAGTATCGTCTCCACAAGGATTGATTACCAAAATTATTTGTAAAATCTAAATGTCAAACAAGCTAGTTTAACGAATGAGAAATAAAGATTTGTAATCAAATAGCAACAATTTAAAGATGCAAGCAGAAAATAATGAGATATAATCAAGTGATTGTGAATCAGTGGTGTGGATAAGCTGGGATTATTGAATCCTCCTTGGTTACAAATCTGGGTTTAATTGCTGCAGCAACGCTTATGGCAAAATCACTCCAGTAACTGAAAATTCAATCTGTACATATT
>JXTB01000027.1:1420376-1469136 GCA_002914805.1 Parasponia andersonii
TAGAAAGTAGTTTCTTTGTTTGGCATTTTAAACAATGTTTATTGGATTTAAGTGTTATCTATTTGTTATTAATAAATTCCATATTATGTCCCAATTTTATACATGTGATGTTTATGTTTTCTATTATTCAAATGTCTAAAAGTTTCTATGACTAATAATGAGTAATAAATAATTGTTCGTGTGAAGTATTCACAAGTGAGAGACTAAATTCTTTATTTCATTATGTCTAAATTAAAAGTTCACATTCTACAAATAAAGATGGAATACTTTATTTTGTCATAGAATGTAGTGTTATCTATTTCAACAGGAATGATGAAGTCTCCAATCATCGAAATATCTGACTTCGGATAGAAATACTAGTGTGCTATAAAAAAGTTATAAGTGCATTGAACTAGACCAAGTGAAAATAGAATTTGAGGTTAAGTGTCGTAACTCAATATTCTATTTTTCACTAATCTAGCACTATTGTAAGATTACCTTAATCTTAGAAATTTTTGGACTTGCTTTTATGAGTTTTATCATTTTTGACTTACTAAAGGACTAGTTCCAATTATATGGTCCGAACTCCGGTATCTAAGAAGATAAGATTTGTGAATTGATGAGAACGCTATTCATGATTTAGACACCATGCATATAATGTCACTTTGAGATTTTTCAAAGACTTGAAGAATAAAAAACGAAGTGCTAGGTATTCACTTTATGAATTTGACTGTGTTTGTATGGGCAGTTACAAATACCGTAGTCAATTATTATCCATTAGATGAAAAATGGCAAATCAAAGGTAAATATGTACTAGAAGGGTAATACGTTAATTTCACCTCACTAGTATGGCATTGCATCGGGGGTACATCTGCAGGTATAGTATATACTAAATTGATCAAATTAATTAAAGTGTTAATTAGCTTTACAAAAAATATATGACATTTAGTTTAAGAGTGCAATATTGGGCCTATCGTGGAGTGCCCTAATATTAATGGATAAGGCTCAATCATAATTAAGAGTTAATTATGATTATGGGTAGTTGGCTCATTGGAGCTTAGACTATTTGGATTCATAATGTCCCCTGTCTAGTTTACACATAGCCCAATACTAATTGAATGGTCAGTTGAGCCCAATAAGCCCATTAGGGTTTACATCTCTCTAATACTTAAGAGAAAAGTTCTTCTAAGCCTATACACAAGAGCCACATACCTACAACAGTCCATTGACTGTAGATTTCGAAATACAGAAAGAAAAAAAGAGAGTGGGAGAGACGAGCCGCCGCGGGAGAAGTCCCGTATTCGTTTATGGCCTCTAAGGGAGAGATACCCATGGTCGTAGATGTGCACTCAAGGAGAAGAAAGATCGTCTTCCAGATCGTTCGCTCATCTCTCGTTAGGAATCAAAAAGATGCCCATACACCGGATCATTCAACGGGCTCTAGAGAATAGATGGGAAGGCTCAATGGTTATGAAGTACTTCCAAGTTTTATTTAAACTAAGATCCATGAATTGATTTATGTTAGATCAACATTCCTATGTTTTTGTTTTGTAAAGTTTCAAGAAAAATTTTAAAGTACCTATTCCACAGCGTTCTTGATTTGTTTACAAAACTGCGGAAATTATTTTCAAAAAAATCATTTTTTCAAAATTTATTGATTCGGAATTTCCAGCAAAATCTATATGGGCAACAGCGACACAGCTATAGTAAAGGCAATAGGTCTATTTAGGTTACAATTAGGTTCCAGTTTATTTTTGGATTTAGATGAAATATTCGTTGTACAGTCATTCAGACGAAATTTAATTTCTATTTTAGTTTCAGGCAAATCTAGTCATTCTTATTCACAAAATTCTAATATTATTGTGAGTGGTACTTTGATTAATAATCTATACAAAATCAATACTATTACCTCAATTAATGAAACTTGTATGTCGAGAAACATGGTATAAAATGCAAAACCATTGAGAATTACTCTATATAAAGGCACAAGTGATTATGACATATCTCTAAGCAAAAAATACAACTTATGTCAGATAGAATTCTTAACCCACTTGACCTCACAGACTTCACAGTTTGTGTTGAGTGTATTAAATGTAAATAGACAAATGTACATAAATTAGGTGCTAATAGGAGTTCTAGTATTTTAGAACTAATACATACTGACATTTGTGGTTCATTCCCTACGGCTTTATGGAATGGCCAATAGTATTTCATCATGTTCATAGACGATTACTCTCATTATAAGTTCCTATATTTAATTCATGAGAAGCCACAATTCCCAGACATATTTAAAGCTTTCAAAGTCGAAGTTCAAAATCAACTCAACAAGAAAATTAAAGCCGTCAAATCCGATTATGGTACTGAATACTACAGTAGGTATGATAGATCTAGTAAACAATGTCTAGGATCCTTTACCCAGTACCAAGAGGAGTGCATAAACGATATTGCTAAGCGACGAAATTGAACACTTAAGGACATAGTAAGAAGTATGAATGGTCACTTCTCCTTACCTGAATCACTCTAGGGAGAAGCACTTAAAATTATAATTTATATAACTATGGACAGGAAAGAAGCCTAGCATTAGGCACTTGCATATTTAGGGTTATCTAGCTGAGAGAAGGCCATACAAGCCATATGAAATGAAACTAGACTAAAGAACAATAAGCTATTATTTTATTGGCTAGGCTGAAAGATCTAGAGGTTTCAAATTCTATGATCCCTTTAATAGGTCATTTTTCGAGTCAGGTGATATAAGATTCCTTAAGGATATTGAGATTTGGGGAGGGGGGAGATAATGTAAGGAATATTGTCTTTAAGAAGAAATTCGTTTCTCTTCCTATATTCATTATTGAAGATGATCAAACTCCTTTACCTGATATTATTCAAGAAGTGAATCTAAAAATTCAAGACAATATTCTGCAACTCTTTGTCCCATATGAGAAAGTTACTCCTGAAAAGCAATCTCAACAACCTCAAGAGGAAGTGTTATTAAGAAGATCTACTAGGAAAAGAAGAAACATGATTCTAGATGATTACATTTTATATCTCATAGAACATGAGTTTAACATAGGAATGGAAAATGACAAACAAAGATCAAAATCATAACAGTGGATCGCTGCCATGAAGGATGAGATGAAATCTTTGAGAAACAACGACATTTGGGATCTCATCGAATTGCCAGTAGGGAAGAAACCCATTAGTTATAAAGAGATTTTTAAGACTAAAAGGGATTCTAAAGACAATATTGAAAGATATTGTTGAGAAATTAAGGATTTAATCTTACTCAATCTTATTTTGAAAATAAGAAACATTCAATTTAGTACTAATGATTTAACTTGAGTGTGTAGTGAAATAACTTTAAAAGTTCTAACTCAAGTTGATCAAGGAATTAAGCTTTAAGATGGATCATGGAGAGAAGAGCTCGTAGCACGAAGAACATCAAGATCAACGATACAAGACTTAGTTAGAAAAATAGATAAAAGTATTTAGTCTTGTATGAGAGTTTATGTATGCACCACTTATGATCTTTTATGGGCTCAATCCTTCTTTTACAAAAAGACTTTTAAGGCAAAAATTCTTAAACCTTTTTCAAAACATTTATTCTTTTTGAAAATTGTATAGTAAAAATATATTACATGATTATTAAAAAGTGCAAAACCATATCAATATCAAAAGAATGATCACTTTTCAATAAAAAGGATAAAATAAAAGGTCTTTTTAGGAATTAGTAGACTCATCAGTCTACCAATCCTTACCAGCAGTCTACCGATAGACACAGTATACCGGTCTTTGTAGAAAATAAAAAATAACCATTCAGATTCGATCATTGCAGCTGCAATCCTAACGACTAATTTTTGGGAGTCTACCAAAAACTTTACTAATTTACCGACAGTTTATTGGAAACTTCAGAAACTGTTTAAAATGTTTAAAAAACAAAAGTTATTTTAATACTTAAATGATCTTTTCGAACTATCCTAGATTACTTTAAATAATTTTTGAAGTCTTGATAGTCTATATTTTGTGATCAAACTTTCAAATATCTTTTTTACAAAATCATTTAGCCAAACTAAATCATATCTTATGCTTACACTCGTTCTTCCTAAGTTTACCTAGTATCAAATTATATAGAGGGGAGATTTTTGTTGAGAGATTCAATACAAAAATATATTTTGTATTTATGAGGTAAGGTTGGCACCAGATTCATAAATAACTCGGTTATAGGTGAGGTTGACACTGGAGTCAAAAAAAATCCAAAATTAGGCGTAATAGAGTTGGATTCAAGACTATTGTAAAGACTAGGGTGTGTCTAAGAAGAATTCACTCTGTTTGTATAAGGGTCAGTCAAGCCCACAATTTTGATCCGTTAGTAAAAAGCTCAAAGCAATTTGCTAAGGGCTGGGGGTGTAGGCAAACTGTTTTGTTTGTCAAATCTCGTAAAAATAACATTTGCAATCTCTCTATCCTTACCTCTTTAATTTATTTACTTTGAGATTGTATTCATTTACTTTGTATTTTTATTTGCTTTATTCATTATTTGCATATTCTAGTTGTTTCTTAAAAAAAATTTCAAAAGTTTTTAAAACCCAATTCACCATCCTCTTGGGTTAGCTAATCTTAGGCTAACAATTAGTATCAGAGCTTAGTGCTCAAATTTTCAAAAATTATTAACTTAACCATCTCGAGAAAGCTTACCCAATAAATTCTTAAAACGAGGGGTTTTCAGTTACCAAACCTCCATTCTTTAATGGAACCGATTTTAACTATTGAAAAAGTAGATAGAATGTTGTCTCTTATCTATGGATTATGATTTATTGTATATTGTTATGAATGGTTCTATTATTCCTAAGAAAAGAGAATGTGATACTTGGGTTGCAAAAACACATGAGGATTTTGATGAAAAAGACAAAATCATGATTTCCAAAAATGTTAAAGCTAAAAATTATTTGATTTGTGGATTAGATAGAAGCATTTATAGGAGTGTAGAAAAAGCTTCCAATGCCTTTTAAATGTGAAAAATTCTAAAAGTTACACATCAAGGAACTAATTCATTGAAAGAAACAAAAATAAATATGCTTGGTGGACAAAGATATGTTTTTAACAAAAAAAGGTATGAGATACCCATTTATCAAACAAAAATATCACAAAAATTATTTTGTGAAAATCTCCTCTAGTGACACTAAATATACTTGTAACTATTTAATTAAAATGGTCACACTAGTTACTCATATTCTATTAAAAAAAATTTTTGCTTTAGAGAAAAGGTAACATGGGTTCTAAAAAAATCTAAGACTAACCCTCAAGGACCCAAATTAGTATGGGTATCAAAAATCAAAGTTTGATTTTTTTTGTAGGTACAAAAAAAGAAAAAATATCAAAATTTTTGGTTATTGGATAACAGTTGTTTCAAATACATGACCGATGATCTCTCTTTACTTTCCTCATTTACGAAGAAAAATGGAGAGTCTGTTACTTTTGGAGACAATGCCAAAAGCAAAATTATGAGAATAGGCAACATCAGTGACTCATCTTCACCCATTATAGAAAATGTCTTATTTGTTGATAGTCTTAAGTGTAATTTACTTAGTATTAGTCAACTTTGTGATAAAGGTTATAAAGTTATATTTGAATCTTCCAAATGCTTAATTGAGGATGCTTATTCAAAGGAAGTCATTTTTATTGAAGAAAGAAAAGATAATGTTTACATTATCAATATTGAAAAATACTCTAATCAAGACAAATACTTTTCAGTCATGAAAGATGATTCTTGGCTTTGGGACAAAAGACTTGGATATGCTAGCATGGGAGCTATTTCAAAACTTTTAGAGAAAAATCTTGTGAATGATTTTCCAAGTTTGATTTTTGAAAAGGAAAAAGTTTGTGACGCATGTCAATTTGGAAAACAAGTCAAAAGTTCTTTTAAATCCAAGAATTTCATTTCAACTACTACACCATTACAACTACTTCACATGGATTTATTTGGATCATCAAGAACTACAAGTCTTGGTAGAAAGCATTATGCTTTTGTGATAATGGGTGATTTTTCAAGATTTACTTGGGTTCTATTTTTAGCTTATAAAAATGATGTGATAAAAGTTTTTACTACTTTTTGTAAAAAAGTGTCAAATGAAAAAGAGTATACCATCACTTCTATTAAAAGTAATCATAGTGATGAATTTAAAAATGATAAATTAGAAGCATTTTGCAATGAAAATGGTTTTCATCATAATTTTTCGACACCTAGAACTCCTTAACAAAATGGGGTTATGAAGAGGAAAAAGAGAACTCTACAATAAATAGCAAGAACTATGCTTAATGAACATGCCTTACCAAAATATTTTTAGGTCGAGATCGTAAATACTGCTTGCCATATAGTTAATAGAGTAATGATTAGACATACTTTAAATAAGACACCTTACGAGCTTTGGGAGGATAAAAAACCCAACATTAGCTATTTTAAAATTTTTAGTTGCAAATGTTTTATTTTGAATACTAAAAATAATATAGGTAAATTTGATTCAAAATTCGATGTTGGTATATTTCTTGATTATTCTACTCCTAGTATAGCTTATCAAGTTTTCAACAAATGAACTTTAGTTGTATATGCATGTTATTTTTGATGAAACTAACATACTCTCTAAGAAGTGAAATATAGATGATGATGATGATGATGTTATATGTATAGAATAAGGCTTAGATGATTTAAGCATCATTGAGCCAAAGAAAAAAAAAAAAAGAAGTTCATCTATAACCAAATCAAAGTCTTAAGGAAGGTGAACAAAGCAAAAATAATAAAACTTTAACTCTTCCTCAAGATTTTAGATTTAGTCATACTCATCCTAAAGACCAAATTCTAGATGACCCTTTATAAGGTGTCAAAACTAGAGTATCACTTAGAAATATTTGTCATAATATGTCTTTTCTCAAATTGAACCAAAAGATTTTATAGATACTAAAAAAGATGAATCTTAAATTTTAGCTATACAAAAAGAATTAAATCAATTTGAAAGAAGTTTGGGAATTAGTCCCAAGAACTAAAGATCAATCAGTTATTGGAACTAAATAGGTTTTTAGAAACAAAGTTGATGAGCATAGGGTGGTTGTGAGAAATAAAGTTAGACTAATGGTCCAAGGTTTCAATCAAGAAGAATGAATCAATTATGATGAAACTTTTACACCCATAGCAAGATTAAAATCCATTAAAATGCTCTTAGCATTTGCATGCCATAAGGAATTTATTCTTTACTAAATGGATGTTAAGAGTGCCTTTTTAAATGAATATATTTTAGAAGAAGGCTATGTTGCACAATCTCTCGATTTTCAAAGTCATAAGTATCCGGACCATATTTTTAAATTGAAAAAGGCTCTTTATGGTTTAAAACAAGCTCCTAAAGCCTGGTATGATAGATTGAGCAAATTTTTGATTTCAAATGAATTTTCAATGGAAAAAGCAGATACTACTTTTTTTTATTACAAAGAATGGGGTTGATATTATGGTAGTACAAATTTATATTGATGATATTATCTTTGGTGTTACTAACGTGTCTCTTTGTGAAGAATTCTCAAAATGTATGCATAACGAATTTGAAATGAGCATGATGGGAGAATTAAACTTCTTTCTTGACCTCTAAATCAAACAAAGCAAAGAAGGTATTTTATCAACTAATCAAAATATATCAAGGATATACTCAAGAAATTTGAGATGAAGCATTTGAAGACTATGAGAACACCAATGAGCTCCTTAATCAAGCATAACAAAGATAAAAATGATAAAGTTATAGATATCACTAAATATCGAGATATGATTGGATCATTACTTTTACTTAACGGTTAGTAGGCTGGATATAATGTTTATTGTATACTTATATACTAGATTTCAATCAAATCCCAAGGAATCACATCTTAGTGCTGTTAAAAGAATATTAAAATATTTGCATGGCACAATGAACCTAGAATAATTTAACTTGAGTGTATAGTGAAATAACTTTAAAAGTTTTAACTCAAGTTGATCAAGGAATTAAGCTTTAAGATGGATTATAGAGATAAGTGCCTGTAGTATGAAGACAATCAAGATCAATGATATAAGACTTAGTTAGAAAAAAGGTTAAAAGTATTTATTCTTGTATGAGAGTTTATGTATGCACCACTTATGATCTTTTATGGGGTCAATCCTTCTTTTACAAAAAGACTTTTAAGGAAAAAATTCTTAAGCCTTTTTCAAAATATTTATTCGTTTTGAAAAATGTAGAGTACATCTTTAAAAATACATTATATGATTCTTAAAAAGTGCTAAACCATATTAATATTAAAAGAATGATCACTTTCCATGAAATGGATAAAATAAAAGGTCTTTTTAGAAATCGGTAGATTCACCGATCTACCGATCCTTACCGGCGGTCTACCGGCAAACGGAGATAGTATATTGGTCCTTGCAGAAAATCAAAAATAACCGTTAAGATTTGACCATTGCAACCGTAGTCCCAATGGCTAGTTTTCGGGAGTTTATCGAAAACTTTACCAGTCTACTGAAAACTCCATAAACTATTTTAAAAAGTTTAAAATAACTAATTTTCAAATAGGCTTAAAAACAGAAGTTATTTTGAAGACTCAAATGATCTTTTTGAACCATCCTACATTGCTTTAAACAATTTTTAAAGTCTTGATAACCTATATTTTGTGATCAAACTTTCAAATATCTTTGTCACAAAATCATTGGGCCAAACTAAATTATCTTGTGCTTACACTCATTCTCCATAAGTTTATCTAGTATCAAATTATATAGAAGAGAGATTTTTGCTGAGAGATTCAATCCAAAAATATACTTTGTATTTGTGAGGTAAGGTTAGCGCTGGATTCATAAACAACCCGGTTATAGGTGAGGTTGATACTAGAGTTAAAACAATCCAAAGTTAGGCTTAATAGAGTCGGATTCAAGACTATTGTAAAGATTATGGTGTGCCTAAACAGAATTCACTCTGTTTACACAAGGGTCAGTTGAGCCCACAATGTTGATCTGTTAGTGAAAAGCTCAAAGCAAGTTGCCAAGGGCCGGGGGCATATACAAACCGTTTTGTTTGTTGAATCTCACAAAAATAACATTTATAGTCTTTCTATCCTTACCTCTTTAATTTATTTACTTTGAGATTGTATTTATTTACTTTCTATTTTCATTTTTTTTTTTTCATTATTTTCATATTCTAGTTGTTTTCTTAAAAAAATTTGCAAAAGTTTTTAAAACCCAATTCATTTTTAAAACCCAATTCATCTCCTCTTGAGTTAGCTAATCTTAGGATAATAATTGGTATCAGAGCTTGGTGCTCAAATTTTTAAAAATTATTGACTTAATCTCTTGGGTTAGCTAATCTTAGGATAACAGATATAAAGCTCGTCTAAATGTCAAGGGTTTCACTCAAAAAAAAGGCATGGACTATAAAGAGACTTTCTCTCTAATGTTTTCGAAAGACTTTTTTGGAGTAATTATGGCACTAGTTGCTCATTTTGATCTGGAGCTATATTAGATGGTTATACTATATTAGATGGTTATAAAGACTGTATTTCTCAATGCTGATATTGAAGAAACAACTTATATGGTACATCCAAAAATCCTTTGTAACTGGAGATCCAAAGATTATGGTCTATAAACAAAAGAAATCTATCTATGATCTCAAACAAGTATCCTATCAATGGTATCATAAGTTCTATCAAGTTATTTCCTCATTTGGCTTTGATAAAAATTTAGTTGATGGATATATATATCACAATTTGAAAATCTAATCATTTGGAGATCGTGGGGTTTTCCGATTATACTAGATACCTAGATAGTAAGTGATCCACTTCAGGCTATATTTACTTACTTGTTGGAAGAGCTATATCACTGAAGAGTGTTATGTAGATGCTCACAGCTTCTTCTACTATGAAGGAAGAATTTATACCTTGTCATTAAGCATCGAATCAAATGATATAGCTATGGAATTTTATCACCGAGTTGTAAATTATTGATGACATTGAAAAACTATTGAAGATATATTATGATAATAGAGTCGATGTTCACTCTGGTATGGATCACTGGATAGTAGCAAAGAGGGCTTTATGATATTTATAGAGAATAAAAGATTACATGCTCATTTATTGGAAATCTAATCATTTGGAGATCGTGGGGTTTTCCGACTCCGATTACACTGGATACCTAGATAGTAAGTGATCCACTTTAGGCTATATTTACTTACTTGTTAGAAGAGCTATATCATGGAAGAATGTTAAGCAGACGCTCATAGCTTCTTCCATTATGAAAGAAGAATTTATAGCTTGTCATTAAGTATCAAATCAAATGATATAGCTACGGAATTTTATCGCCGAGTTGTAAATTATTGATGGCATTGAAAAACTATTGAAGATATATTGTGATAATAGAGTCGATGTTCCATAATCCAATAACAACATAAGCTCTTCAAAGTCTAAATATATACATATTAAGTTTCTAGTTATTAAAGAAAAAGTTCAGAGTCACCAAGTATCTATAGAACATATTGGTACTAACTCTATATTGGCAGATCCATTCACCGTAGGACTAACGTCTAAAATATTTCATAAGCATACTGCTCATATAGGTGTTATACCATTTAAAAATTTTCAGAATTAGTGGGAGCTAGATTTTACAAGTTCTCTTATAATAGACATATTTATTATTTGATATCAATAAAGTAATGATTTTTTTATACTCTAAATATTATATATATATTTTTTTGTTTTTGTTATTTTGCATCAAGTTATGGTTTTGCATAAAGTGAAAGACTAAGACTGATTCATTGGAATCATAAAGTAAGACCAGATGGAAATAGAGATATAAGATCATTTTTCGTGTAATTTTCATATTATACACCCATACTTGATGTGTATCATTGTGTGTATTAATTTGGTAATTATTGATGAGTTTAGTTATCTACCTAAGTGCAATGAAGACTGCTTTTGATTTCATATTGATATACAACATGGTCCAAATTGTTATAAAGAGTAATTTTTTAACAGACAGTAATAAAGTGCGCACTTAAATTTTTATTATATAATTGTCTCAGGAAACTCCATGTAGTCTAAATGAGAGATTATTGGGTTATACGCATATAACCTGATGTGGGCCACATGTTTTTATAACAATTATATATATTAAGGTTGTCTAATTAGGTGGGACCATTAAGTAATCTAATTATAGGCTCAGCAAATTACTAATTAAGTATGGGTTGTGTAATGTGTAATTATCCAATACTGAACCAATAAGTATTGACGGGGTCTCTATTAGTTGTCAGTATATAAGGACATAACTATTAGAGTTTTAGTCCAAAATCCAATAGGACTTATCATCTTCTCCTCTGCCTCCATCAATAGAGAGAGATCTCATTGAGTATACATAGAGTATTCTGGCTATGGAAGACCTTCTACCCTTAGGCTCTAACCAGTATATTGCTTCCGCTTATGTGACCACATCTTTTACTATCAAACATAATGGATCTAGGTTAGTCATGAGTTTGCTCTCAACAAATCTTTTTTTGACAATTTATCATGATAGATTCTAAGATTGTATTTGGTTTAACAATCCATTATGCATATCTAACAAATGTCAGACAATTTTTCAATCGATTAAAAAAAACACCTATGCAAAATTATTGACTTTTTTTTTATAAATATATATATTGTTAAACTTTAACTATACCACATATTTATTGTGTAGTATGATTGCATGGTTATATTTTTTAAAATGAAAAATAAGGGAAGAAAGGGCAACTAGAGTAGTATATCTCTTTAGGCATTATTATATAAACTTCCAACCCTGCTAATATTAATGTTCACCAAGCTCACTTCAGGCAAGCCTTTACCTCATCAGAGGATAGCACACATCATGCTTGAATTGTTAAGAAAATACATTTAACCGAATGCTAGTTGGTGATTCTCATCCCACCCTTCTCCTAATTCACAACAAGACTACACTTGAACATCTGATTCCAAAATAAATTTTTATCTCAATTAGATCAATTATGATATGAATCAAGGTTAAAATTATTATTAGTTATAGAACAAGACCTTAAACATTTCTCGATCAATCTATTTTTGGTTCATAAATGTTAGATACGTACTAGCTTGAATTATGTTTACTTATATTATTTTAAATAATTATTGTATACATCAATGCTATATAATTTAGGAAGAGAATAACAACATTATCGACCTACTTTTAAGAGGATAAAAAGTAAATTATTTACAAAAGTAGGATATTCATTTCATGAAAAGTACATAATTCTAAAATTATCCCATGCCTTTATCTCACTTGAAAATTTTTGACTATGTTGAAAAGGGTGAGTGAAGAAGGTGTGTCATGATAAGTGGTTGAAATGATCGGGATTAATTATTTAAATATTTCGACCACATTTGAAAGAAGGCTTGACCAAGATCGAAATCGACGGTCCTAGCCGGGTATTACATTTGGTAGCATAAGTAGTTTGGGATTTATTAGAGTAGAATGTATTTAGTATCTGTTATAGAATGAGGTTTCTAAGTAATTTCAGATATTACATATAGCAACAGAGATTAGTTTTAATAACACTTATAGATGAATTCCTTTTATCAGTTATCACCATAAAGGTATTAATAGACTCATTCGATGTAGAAACCTAAATAATATATGGTCAAAGGTTATAGAATAAGAAATTTTAAAGTTAAAAGCCTATAAGAAGAGTGTCTAGTTTACTATGGATAAGTTTGTGCTCACATGTTTGGGTGGTGGATGTCCCTCTTTAAGGGCTTGTGAAAGTTTATGTTCCTACTAGTACAATAGGTGATGAAGAGTGTATTGGACCACATCCCACTTATCATTATTCCTAGCGAGGTGGGGCGATGGTAATGTGCTTCTCTCTTAACGGGTGGAGTATGTTGTCTAGAGCTTTAAGCTAACATTTTTATTAGTGTTTGATAAACCCCTATGATAATGCATAGAGCAAGCTGATTGCTCTTTTTCTTAGATATCTTTTAATGTATAATTTTGCAAGTGCATTAATTTATAACAAGTAATGAAGTGAAGGTAAATATCATTCACATAACAAAATTATTCTAATCCTAAATTTTAATAAATTTGAATAAAGAGATTTTACGTTAAAATAAATTAAAGAACTAATTAAAAAGAAAACAAAACGAAATAACAAAGATGACAATTCAAGGAACTAAAGACTTAGGGTTTCTAATTTTATCAAGATTAATTCTATTTAAATCTCATAATTAAATAAATCAAATTCTTATCCCATATGTTGATTGTGAATTCTTCTAAATTAATCATTAGTCTTTCTCAAACATTAATAATTTAATTCAATGAGCAAATCTAATACATCTCTATGAAAATTCTAAGCCAATCAAATTTCATTAAGAATGGAGAATTCATAATCAACTACACAAATCACTTAAATATCTCTATTTTATGATAAATTATGCCTAATTTGATTATTACTTTTTAGTCCCGAACCAAATTCCAATTCATGTAATTATTATCAAGCATTCACAAATATTAAGAACAAATTGAAATACTCACATATATTAGAATAAAATATCAATTTATCTAAACAAAGAACATTCAAATATTCATGATCTAGCTATTTCGAAGCCCGAGAAAAGAAAATTAGTTCATAGTTAAATTAAAGAAAGACATTTTTTTAAACATAAAAGTATAAAGAAAAAGAACTCTTAAGCGAAGTTAAGTTGAAGTGCATCCCTTTCTAGGTTATGCCATTTCGAAGCCCAAGAAAAGAAAATTAGTTCACAGTTAAATTAAAAAAAGACATTTTTTTAAACATAAAAGTATAAAGAGAAAGAACTCTTAAGCGAAGTTAAGTTGAAGTGCATCCCTTTCTAGGTTATGCCACTCCTTTCTTTCTCTCAGGTTTTCTCACAATCTAAAGCACTTAAAAACTCGTCCATAATAAACCTTAAAAGACATTATTTATAGGATTGTAAATAAGTGGGCAAATTTGGAAAAATTGAGAATTTTAACTTTTTGAAATTGTGAACCAATGTTGCGATGTTGAGTTTCTTTGGTACTACTTCTTCAGCCTCCTAGCATCGCAGCCTCAACTTCTTGGTGCCATTGAGTTTTTACGATACTGCTCCTTCAGCCTCTTGGCACTGCGGCCTCAACTTCTTGGTGCCACAACTCTAATGCAGCGCTTTAACTGTGGGTTTCTAGTCTAAAATTTCTGCTTTGTTTTAAAAGCTTCCAAAATCTTTTGAAAACTTACCAACAACTCCTAACCTACGAAATAAGAATACAAACATATAAAAACTAATAAAAATGCAAGAACTAATCAAAGTAGCAAATTAAAGATGCTTGATTAACAAGTATAATTCAATTTATCAATTTCCTATAAAAAATTAAAAAGAAGAATGCTATGAGCATTCTATTTTTCATCCTTTCTATTAAAAAAAATGCTAAGACTATTCCATTTTACACCCTCTTATTTCAATATTTGACATATAGATTTTATATTTTGTTATATTATCAAAAAGGATTAATGTTAGTATCCTACTTTTTTTATATTCATTGATGTTTTATATGATTTTGTCATTATTTAATTCACCGATTAAATAGTTATTTGTCCTCCTGAGGTATATAAGGAGTGAAAAATAAAGTAGGATCTCTATCACGAAAGATATAAGATATTTTGGTATATCATAGTGTGAAAATGAGAATCAACTCACAATATTCTCAAAGAGTGATCGAAGTAGCAAGACGCTCTATCTCTTTTTCTCACTTAGGACTTAGGAGAATAAGGTCAATAATTTGAGCTCTCATGTCACCCTTGGGAGCTTAACTGAGAGAATAATTATGAGAAGTGACCTGTCACCAAAATCTCATCCTTCTTTTATTCTTATAAAAATAAAATAAAATTAACAACCAACACCGACTGTATCAAAAAAATTAAATAAGTAAAAAAAAGGACAGGGACAGTCAGGGAGGAAGCGCTTATATTATATTATATATTTAGGCGCAAATGGACTCTTCTCCTTTTCTTTTTCTTTTCCCGCGCCTTGCCTTACCTTCTAATCTTATTTCTCTTTCTTTCTGTCAAACATACGAAAATGGCGGATAAGAATCCATTGGAGGCCATAGTCCAATCTATAGGGAAAGTTTCCAGTTTCATCCAAGTTCAACTCTCCAATTTCATGCTTCCATTATTATCACCCTCTTCCTGTTCCTCTTCATCTTCCTCAACCAAGTCTCCCATATTCTCTGTCACTCAGTATCCCAGACTAAAACCATGGAATAGAGACTCTGTTCCTTTCATGCCCAAAGATATCAAGGTACTTTAATTTTATGTTTATTTTTTATTTTTTATTCTTCTCATTCTATGCATACTAACTGTTTGTTGAAAGTCCCCACTGAGAGTCACTCTTTATATTATTTTTTGGGCTTGTGGGTTTTTCTTTAATTTTAATCTAAGCTGCTTAATTTTGTATTTTCGTGTGTGGTGAGATGGTTTGACTTTAATGGGTTTTGCAGTTTTTTGTCTTTTGATTATGCTAATTCTTCAGGAAATAAAATCTGCTGGACCGGTTTCGAAAGAAGAGCTTGGAAGGGCCACATGGACATTTCTTCACACTCTTGCCGCCAGGGTATTCTCATTTCTTTTGCTCGTTTTATAATAATTAAGGGTTATTGTAGTCATGGTTTAAAAGTAAAAGACTTATAAATTGGTGCTATCCAATCCATATTTGTTTATAACTGCATCGTTTTTTCTCATCACAACAATATATGCACCAGTAAGTTTCTTACACTCAAAAGTTTATTTAGGAAATTGAGAATGATTGCCCCACGGCCATTTGCATCTATCTAACTACACTCTAGAAGAGATTTTTACGTAAGTTTGCGTTTTTCTATTTCCTGTATAGTCTAGACTTATAAAGCCACTTCACTTTGAAAAGATGCACTTAGAATAGCATAAACGCTCATGCAGTGTACTCTTACAATTCAATGATTGTTGTCGGAGACTTTTTTTTTTTTTGTTTTTTTTTTGGTTAATTACTCAGTATCCAGATAATCCAACAAGGCAACAGAAGAAAGATGTTAAAGAACTGGTAAGATACATACAGTCTTTATGGCTTTTACCGTCTATTGATATTGCATCTAAATTACTAATAATGATTAAAAAGTTAACTTAATAGGTATAATATGTTCATTAGAATCTGTATTTTCCTGTCAAAGATTTACAAAATTATATCAACTTATTTTGCATATTCAGTTTACTGATAGATCTATTTTGAATTATGTCAACTTCTTTTGCATATTCAGTTTACTGATAGGTCTATTTTGTCCGATGGCATGCAGATGGCAATACTAGCTCGGATGTACCCCTGCAAAGAATGTGCGGATCACTTCAAAAGAATTTTAAGGTATCCTTCACTCTTCCTTTTGGAGAGGGACCATTTTGGGTTAAATTCTTTGTATATGCTTCAAATTTGCTTGCTTATGTATTTCTATATAAAACTTTTTATCTGCTGTATGTTATATGCGTTCAATTATCCGTTTTTTTTTTGGGGGTAACCTTCCTACTTTTCTGGTGCTGGTACTTATGATATCAGAGAAGCATTTGCTTATTTTCTGATATCTCAGTTCTTTTGTTTTCAGTTGGCATATTGTTTCTAGTGTTGCTAGTTGCCATCTATAAGCTTATATAAGATTGCAGAAGAAATATCCCAAGGCCCTGTGAGGATGTTTTTTGGGACCTACAAAATATACTTCCTCGTTCCCACTGAAACTCGGGGACCTAAACAAGCATCCAATTTTTACAAGTTTGTGCTTGCAAAGAAAAATTTTAAAACATTTTAAAACACGAATAGTAGACCTGTTTACATTGTTTTTCCATAAGATGATTTTAAGGTCATTTGTAGAATGTTATTTCTCTTGAATTTGCTCATCTTTTTGTGTTTTCTAGTTGGCCCATAATGTGTCATATTCTTTTCCAGTACGAGTTGATTACTTTGGTATCTTTGCTGTATTCATGTCAGTGAAAACCCTGTACAAGCTGGATCTCACTCCGAGTTCTCCCTTTGGCTTTGTCAAGTGCATAATGTTGTTAACAGGAGGTATTTTTCATTCCTCAAACTGTCCCAATTTGTCAATCAAATTAACTGGACTCTTGAGTTTCTCTGCTTAAGTTTTTTGTTCCTCCAAGATAAATAATTATTATAGACTATGGACTTGTTTTCCGTTTTCCTTTTCCTGCATTTTAGTTGGGTTTTTTTTTCCCTAATTATTCCTGCCTTCTGAAAAAGTAGCAGCGGCATCGCCGCATAAGGTGTAGAAAGATGGCACTGGTAGCCAGAGCTGAAAGGTTTAGGGAGGACAATGCCACCTAAGGCAGTTATATAGCCTCTGTTAATAGATTTGTAAGGTACATGAAAATAAAAAGTTACCGGACAAGAACCAAGGAAAACGGCGGGAACTTCAGCAAATGGTAACAAATTATGAAATGGTGATAGCATGAAAAACGAAAACAACCTAGAAACGGCTTGAGCAATATAGGATATAAGAACCAACAAATGCCTGAAAACATGTAAAATTTAAAATGACAACAATCAGAAATAAGTTGAGGACAACTTAAAACGACTAGTTAGTTAAAACGATAGCAGCATTTAGGAACGACAATAATGTAAAAATCATACATATTGTAGAAAGGTTGATGACAGCAACATTTTCACCCTACAAATAAGCTGACAAATATCAATAAATATAAACGATAATAGAAGAGGAAGAGGCTGCACAGGCAGAGTAAGTATTACACCGACTCTATGTAGCCTTGTAGATAGGTTCTGAAGTAAGTGATTAAATTCCCCGAAGTATATTATCATTTGAACCGTGGATAAGAAAGAATCCAATAGTTAAGAGTTGATCTATGGCTGAGCAAATACTAGTGTCTCTCTCTCTATATATATAATATATATATATATATATCACGTACCCAAGAGCATTAAATTGCTAAAGTGAGGTCGTTAGTCGCACCAAGTTACATGGTGTGCAACAGTATTTTGCACTACTGCCCTTATTAAAACCCCGTCTTTGATTAGTCCTTTGCTGAGATTTGAAGATGTTGCTTTGTTTACAACCATCTTGACAAGCTAATTTAATCTTCTTTATTTTTTAAATTTCTGTTTTCTGGGAATAAATACTTTAATCTTCTGTTGCTAATATGGGGAGTGTGACTGCTGCAGCATTGGCAAAACAATTTTCCCCTGTGAGCGGATTGAGGCAAGGTGGGGCAAGTCAGAATGCGTGGAGCGTGAATGTGATGTACTGATAAGTACAATGGATTTTCCGGACAGCGCACTTTAAAATATCCTGGTATGACAGAAACTGCATGACCAAGTTGTTTGGTTGGACTGTCTGATACTATTATTTGTAGAGTAAAATGACTTTTATATGGATTGATAAATGATGAATCTCATAGTGAAATGGTATCACCCAACTGTGAATCCTCTGTGTAATCTCAAGTACAGGCTATATGAGCTCTTGATAAATCTCATGTTGAAGTGGCATCACTTACCTAACTGTGATTCCTCTGTGCAATCTTTAGTTCAGGCTGCGTGTATTTTAAGAACATATTATAAGTTCCCCAGGAGAAGATCGAACATGGACAGGAACACGTACATAACAATATCTTCACTTGCTATAGAGAAGAGCAATATTATTGAAATCTACTTGAGAAAAAGGACACGAGATGATTCTATTTGTTGGGTATAACACAAAAGTACAGGACACTTTTGAACCCACAAAAGCTAGGTAAAGTAAACCGCCTCAAAAAACTTAGGCAAACCCTCATATTATTCTCCATTGTCGGCTTCAGATCGATCGAAAGGGAGGGGCCTCGCCAAATTTCAGTATGTAGGCGGTTTCATAGACTGGCCGCAGTTGCTGGATCACTTGAGCATCCAAGTAAGCGTCACATGCGAAGCACCAAACTGATAAATCGCTGTTTTTTTTTTTGGTTTGCAAAAACCGCACAAGAGCAAAGACGAAAAGGATTAATTTGGATAAAAAGAAGCCAATGAAGTTGAAAACCCATGATTTGAAAATAGAAAGTCATCATGGATTGTTGTAACCTGTAGCTGAGTGCGAGAGAATGATTTGCGTGGTGATAATGGTTGAGCATGTGCTTGTTCACGAAGCGGCTGCACATGACCTCCTTGCAGCACAAACACAACCAGTTCTCCTCTGGGTGCTGGCACCTTTATTTATTTATTTGAATTTTGAATTTTTGCATAAAAATCTAAAATCAATGAAAAAAGGGGGAATCAATATGAACAGAGATCTGTGAAAGAAGTGCTTACGTATGGCAAGGAGTATCCGGGGTGGGAATATGAGCGAGATCGAACGATAGAGAAGGCAAGTGATCACATGAGGTCCGAGCCTCCACCCAACCTGATTCAGCTCCGTACAACAGATCTTGTTGTTGTTGTTGTTGCTGCTGCTGCTGGTTAACATGGTTAATGAAAATCCTTGTTAGGAATTTGGGAAGATTAAATAAGAAACAACGTCGTGAAGATTTGGTGATTAATGTTACCGGAGGAGCAGAGGATGAGGCTGCCTGGTTCGCCATGGTCACAGCTACTCGGAAGGCAAGCGATGGTGCAGTGAAACAAGGGCTTTGAGGCTTTATGCTCAGGCTGGCTCGGTTTGTTCCAAGTGAGCTTTTGGAGTCGATGTCGTTTCAAGCGTCCCTTATAGCCTCTTGGCATTTCGGTGGAAAGAAGACGGTAGAATTCGAGTGTGTTAAACGACAATAATTTAAGCTTTCTAACAAATGACAACATCTTTTTTGGGGAATAAAAAAATTCATTGTATTAAAATGAGTTGTAACGACACTAAGCATAACAGACAATAATTAATAAAACGACAAGACAAACTAAAAACGACAACGCTAGAACACGACAGAAAAGTTGGAAACGACAAGGTTTAAGGGAAAAAAATAATTTAGACAACGACAGTTGTAGAAAGCTGGCATCCTAAATTGTGATTATTCAATTAATGGGGAAATTTTACTATACAACCCCATTAAATGGCAGTAGGAATACAACTGCATTGAAGGGATGAGAATTAATCTAAATAAACAGTTAGCCCATAATAAGCAAGTATTGGGTGGTTCTATTCGTATTGCAGCACAATTTATATATAATAAATAAATCATTTGTCTCTCTCTCTTTCCCCTCTTCTTTTTCAAATTTAGATATTGTTCTTTTTCGAATTTAGATAATTCCAATTAACATGGGAAATAAATTGCTAAAAAATTCAATATAATCGAGTACTATTTGAACAACACGCACGAGCAACTCAGCCACAACTCGTTTTCTAAAGAGTAAACAGTAATGATTTATGAACCATAAAGGAGAAGAAGAAGAAACAGATCCCAAAATAAATTCATAGAATAAATGAAAATTAACACTTGATATACTTTTCTTTCTTTTCTTTTGATTCCTTAAATGGATGCCATGGTTTGGTTATTTGGAAAATTATCATTAAAACACATGCTCAAAGAGTTTATTTCGTTTATGTAAATAAATCTACATTTTTTTTTTCAGTGAAGTTTTCATTAACTTTTTTTTTTTTAAAGAAAATTCAAGTTATGGTTATAGGATAGGAATGTGGTAAAACGAAAAGGATCTTTCATGATTTGGGTTTCTGGTTTAATCTTTCTTGTTTTTAATTTTTTTTTTTAAATGAACCTAGTTCTGTGTCAAATTTTGGAAAGAAAAATCAAATGGGTTATTTTCTTTGTTATTTTCTTCAAAAGATCTTTGTTTAATTAAAGAAAGAAATTGTTATTTTCTCTCGAAACAAAATGATCACTCAAAACAAACCCGAAGCATTACACGCAATCAAATAAAACTAAGCACAACACTATAACTTTTCTTCAAATTTTTACACACATAAAACCTATTTGATAAAAATAGAGAATATAGTTTCCAAAGCATACATCTCCACTTAAAAACTACGGTCGCGTAAAGAACTAGGAAACAGAGCAAATAAAAGGAATATGGTTGGTTTTATAAAAATGGAGTTTGGGCTCAACGCCTCAATGGCAGATCAGCTTTAATTTTCTCTTCTTTTTTTTTTTCTTTAAATTTTGGAAAGAAAAGGTTTAGACTTGGACCTGTATTTATGTTAATAGGGCATTTTTACGCGTAGGAAAGAGTATCGCAGATTAGTTGTATTACACTTAATCTAGGCCATTAGTTCTACATCTCACTCCCGCAGTCAGTAAAAATGTTTAAGTAATAGGAACAAAAACCGGGGTCTTATGGCAGAATTTCCCTAGATTAATGAGATGCTTCTTCTAATCTTCTTAGAAAAAAAATAAAATGAATAAATAAACACCATAGAAGATTATTATAAATGAAAATTTTAAAGAAATAAATATTTTTAAATCCGATTCTTTCCGATTATTGTAATTATATGAGTCTCAAATTCTATTTTTGGGGGGGGGAAAATGTACGAGAATAATTCTTATCATTTATCATCTAAACCCGGATTTAAAAAAAAAAAAACAATTATTATTATTTTTTTTCAAAAAAGTGTCTATTAATTTGAAAATAATAATAATATTATTATTATAATTAATAATTAATAATAAAAAGATCGGGTAATAGTCGGGTTTGACCCGTCCAGCTAGGTCTTCCAGTGTAGTTTATGAAACTAGGGTTTGGAGTCTCCCACGTATATAAAGGAGATTTTCGCTTCAGCAATAAACCTTCTGCCATTCCCTCTGCGAGTGCTTGAGCTTTCGATTCTTCCCCACAGAGCTTGGCCTTCGCCTTTTCCAAACCTCACCAAATTATGGGACACTCCAACGTTTGGAACTCTCACCCCAAGAACTATGGCCCCGGTTCACGCACCTGGTAACCCATCTCATTTCCTCATATATAAATTTTGTTCTAATCTTTGTTATTTTCCTTCAGATTCATCGTATTTGTAATATTTCTTTAAATTTCTCCAAGTTTTAAGTTCTGGGTATTTGGTTGATTTACAAGTATTTCATTGATTGATTCTTTAGGGTTCTATATGGGTTTGGGTTCCTTATAGATATTACACTGATATGAAATGTCCTGATCCTGACAAAGATTGAGCAAGTTATGTGATGTTGCACCTTTTTGTTATGTTGGGTTCTCTAGAGTTTTGTTTTTTATTTCATTTTATTTTTGTTTTAAGGGATTACAGATTTAAAACTGATAGGAAGTGATCTTATATTGACAAAGATTGAGCAAGTTATGTGATTTTGAACCTTTTGGTTATGTGGGTCTTTACTATTTTGACAGCCGCGTGTGTGGAAACCCCCATGGTTTGATCCGGAAGTACGGCCTCATGTGTTGCAGACAGTGCTTCCGTAGCAATGCCAAGGAGATTGGCTTCATTAAGGTATGGTTTTCCATGCCAATTTGGTTTCACTATTTGAGCTAATTGCCTGTGTTGGATGCTTATTGGTTGAAATTTTTTTCCCTGTGCAGTACCGTTAAGAGGCTTTGGCTAATGTTTTCCCGGGAGCGGATGTTTTGGCCTAAAGGATAATGGATAATCTGATTAGCTGTTTCTGTTTTTAGATACTCTCTCAAGAAGATGTTTTTGTTTTCATGTTTTAGCTTATTCTACTGTTGAGGTTGAATTGGATTTGGAATTTTTGTAGTGTGGAATTCTTGGATGAAAGTAAATCTATTATCCTCACATTATTTCCGCTCTTTTCTTTGTTCTTTACTTATCATTTTTTGTACTTTTTCTTTTGTTGATCTTACGTATATAAGATCCTGGTTTAACTTAGTCATATTGATATCACCTTTCCACTAGATAAGCTTGATGGCTAACAAAAGTCAGATTTTGAAACTGTGAATTAGCTTTTTGGCAGGGTGGAATATGTAATCTCAGGTCTCCATGAATGGTGTCGTTGATGGTGTTAGCATTTGGTCATAGTCTCTAGTTATCTCAGGTCTCCAGGAATGGTGTCATTGATGGTTTTAGCATTTGGTCATAGTCTCTAGTACGATTTATGATTAGAATGAAGTCACTTTTATCATCTAGACGATTTGAGGTTTAACATGGTTATACATTTTGATCTTTAGTTCCTTTCTCCTGGTACTGAGCTTAAAGGTGAAAGTTGTTGATGAAGTTAGTATCCTTTATGCCCTGTTAGTTTGACAATCACTACCCTTTCTCTACTAGAATATTTGCATGATAGGTTGTGGCCAATGCTCTTAGGCTTATACAAATACAACTGTCTTTCTAATGATTTGTTAATTATCAGCTTAGCATAACATCTGATCTCTTGATGGTAACCATGACCGATAATAAATGAAGATGAATCATCTGATGTTCAAGTAAAGTTGCTTTGACTTTTTAATATATTCATTATGCAAGGCGACCTAAGTCCTCATCTGTTCTTCTAGCAATTCATTATAGATAGTGGAATGATCATTTGAATGACTAACATAGTTTACACCTTGTCTAAATTACGTTTTAACGATTGGACTTCCAATCTTAAAGCTATGCGAATGTGCTCGCATTGTCAAGTTGAGTCAATGAAACCTAAAGCAGATGCAACCTGAACTAGTTTGGCTATGAGTTATAGCTTAGACTTGAGTCTACCTGATACCCTCTGTATTATAAGAGCAATTTAGCCGAAGATGTGTTAACAAATCAAAATTGATGGTTAACCAGAAATTGAACCAAATCAGGCTTGACGAACAACAAATGCAGCTAACTAAAGTGGTGAGAGTGGAAGTTCATAATCAAGACTGAATTGAACGTGTATCATTCATCAAGTATCCTCCAATTGCCTCCAATATCAGGTCAAAGGTATCAGAGTCAGTCAGAGACTTAGAGGCTGTTTATTATTCTCTGAATTCGATCATTGCTGGATTTGGCTGTTTGTAATCTAAGCTGCAAGTGACCCCAACCAGGTCCAGGGTGTTTTAGACCACCAAAAGAGTACGTATTCTCTTCTTTTCTGATGATAGACCCCTGACAAGAACGTAGGGCACCATTTAAGGCTTTCCTAGACTTTTCTGCTAGGAATTTGCCCATTCATTCATTTTCTTTGGGACCCGACCTGTTGGGGACCTGGTGCTCCTAAATGGCTTTAAATTCCCTTTCATATGGCCCATGATCTAGGCTGGAATGACTAACAAATTCCTTTTGAGTCGACCTTGTTTGAGTGAGCTTGATTTAACTTGGNTTTACGTGAAATTTAATTATGCAAGTGGTGTGTTTTGGATCGTACGAATATGATTAATGAAGATCTAGCAGTTTGGAAAATTTTTCTCACCATAAATTCTAACAATATTTTAGCCATTGCTAATTTTATGAAGAACCACGGAATGACATTTCCCCCATTCTCAACCAATTTGTTTTGATTGCATTATATCAAAAATTTCTGTTTACCTATCTCTTCTTTGATCTTGGGCGAAATACGATCCGGACTAAGAAATTCGTGGTTTAATTAGACAGCATTTTGCTTCGAACATAGTAGTTGCTATTAGATGATTTCACTCTTTTATCTACTCATGGATGAAAGTAATTCTTCCCCTCATCTTCTAAATAATAAGGGAGTTAAAAGAAAGTGGAGAAGGTAACACCAGAAAATTCATTCTATGCACATGCCCTATTTTTAAGAGGACCACTGTCCTAAATAATTATGAGAGTTGTTTAGATTTCCCAATCTAAACGGACAAGTTAGACTAGAGGCATTACATGTCATATCCTCGTCTAAACTCCATCGGCCAAAACTGGTTCATAGGACTATTGGAGTGCTAAAAAGTCTTTGCTTGAATCACTATATTTATATGCTTGTAGGTTTATATGGTTAATTCTATACTCTAACTTCAGCATTTTTAACTTATCTCCAGCATCTACCTTGCTAAAATCAGTAAATAACAGATTAAAAAGTGACCCTTTTTTAAACCAACATTTTTAAAATTTTAAAAGTGAGACTTGACTAATAATCACCACTTACTATAAATTTAAATGAAAATAACACACACATTCTATTAAAACTTCCTTTACTTCTTAAACTCACACGTATATCTCTCAAATTTTGGACCAACTGAGTTATCCCTGATAACCAACATTACTTATGCTGTGCTCTATCAGTTAATTGGCTACTTATTAGATCTTGTATTTCTTTAGTTCCACAGGAAAATTTTTCTTTGTCAAACAAAGGAAAAAAGAAATAGAAAAGAGGTATTATATCGTTTTCGATATAATATTTCTCAAAAAAACCAATATTTCTATTTCTCTCGAACTAATTATTAGAATACGGATCAGCAAAAAGTGCAAACAATTCTAAAAAATAAGACTGCTGAAAGAATTACTGTTTATCTTACTTATACCGAACAAGACGTCTGTGAGTAAGCTCCAAGCCAACAAAAACTTAAACTACCAATTCATATCATATGGTTTGATTAAGCTTAAATCTTAATTCATAGGAGAAAATCACCAACAAAATGAATTAAATGACACAAACCTGAGAGGGGAAAAAAAATTACCCTTTTACGGTAATTTGTGTCACCAACCTACTTGACTAATATCTCTTCTCCTGATCAGAGTTCTTCTTTTTTGAAAACCCATTTTTCAGATTCCTTTTCTCATTTCAATCAATTATGTATATCATCTCATTTTAATTCTCTATGAAAGTCTATTCAAAACAAGAAAAATTACAATGATTAATAGCCTCTAAAAGTCTAATCCGTAACCCATTTTGGCACTGGAATTTCGGAGTCTTTTTTTTTTTTTTTTTTTTTCACTATCATTATGGGGTGTAATGGGAATCATATGCATTACACTGGATTTGGGCCCCCTCTGTCTTTTTTTCTTTCTTTTTTCTTCTGGTTACAAATTGAAGAATGGAGTGTTACCAACGGAGAATATTATATTTGGAGAAATTTAGTTGAATAATCAATATTTAAATTTAATTAACTAGATATTTATTTTTTAAATTTTATAATTAAATATCTAATTATATATATATTTATATTTAATAGATAAATATATTTACTAATTTTAATTACCGTAATGAAATGTACTGAGTATATAATTTTTTATATTTAGTATATAAAATTTTAAATTTGATATATACTAAATATTTTGTTATAATATTTAACAAAAGAATATTTCTTAAAATTAGGCCTAAAATTAGGTCACATTTCTATAACTGGTCAATTTTTTTGCCTAGTACTCTACTATATGATAAAGGTTATAAGAGTCAAAAAAAAATGTTATCACACGTAGTAGTGGGGGAATCATGCATAAAAATCGTTGTATTACATCAAACAATTCTTCTGAATAGTGATCGTAGTTGCGTTATTCCAGATATTCTATTTTTGTTGTTGATATTCTTGCACTTTTCTTTTATTTTATTTTTGATAAGGATATATATACATATATATATATATATAGTTTCCTTGCTTGGATTTTGTTTCTAGTTGGATTTCAACAGTTGTTTTTAGAAAAATCATGAAGAGATCGATTCATGTATCAAGCTGGAAGTCTATAGTTACCCCTCCGAAGCTTCTATCAGTCTATGGACTATCCGGATAGCCTAACTTATGTATATTATATTTATCGACACATTAATAGGTACGTTTGTGTATAAGACTTACGTGTTCAGCTCAGAGAGAGAGAGAGAGAGAGAGAGAGAGAGAGATAATTTCAATGTATAACTTAGAATAGAGGAAATCTAAAGAAGAAAATGCCAAAACATGTAACTTTCATCACGATTTTGGAGCTCAAAAGGGAGTTTTGCAAGACACAACAATTTTGGTTTCAAGATATTTACATATTTATCCGACTATTCCTTTGAATCTTGGACTCTAAGAAATTAAATAAAGTAATGTAAATCCAACCAAATTATGCCCACATTTTTGTTTCGCTAAATAAATAAATAGTCACATTTGTTTTTTTGTGTGGGGTTGAAGTGGAAAGGAGAAGCAACGTTAGAAAGCTATGCAATAAACTCATGCTTCCTAAAAGTTTTTATTATATATCAACTTTATTTCAAAGCAAACTAACTTCACGCCCCAATTGAATAAACATCACAATAAGTGGGTATGTTACTTTTAAACCAATAAATAATATGGAGTATACATCAAGTCACATGGCCCCTAGCTCAAACATTCCAAAGCTATCATCATTTTGATTAGCTATAGCTTGTAGCCACATCTGGCTAAACCAAATGATTATTCTAAGTACTTTGCAATAGTGCAATTACTATTTATGAAAATGGGAAAAAAATAATAATCATAGCACACTTAAATGGTGATTTTCTACTGTAAGGTGACTCATCAGGGATGGGAGTTCTTAACAGATTTCATAATTGTCGGTTAGTAATTTAATCGTGTTCATGTGATGAGCAAGATTTGGTCCCCGGGATCTCACTTAATTCGTGGTTTTTCTGTCACTGTTTTGTCCTGAAACAGTACCCTCTATATCTTTAGAATCATCACTCTTCAAGTGGGATTAGTATCCCAGCTACTGCTATTTAAGCTTACTAGATTTGGAGATTTAAAAACCAGTATATATCGGATCTTGAATTAGCAAGAACAAATTTTAATCCACTCTTGCATAAACGCTAGACCGCGTCATATTACCCGAAAAAAAATAAAAAATAAAATTAATTCTATATGTTTACAGTAAGTAGTAGACTAGTACTTGTTAATTAGTTTAATAATCGATGATAAACCTCGTAATAACAATATTTAGCTCCAAAAACAATAGATTTATCACGTGAGGTAGATCTTTAAACGCGACCATTGAAACATATAATTTGTATTTTGGGGGCGTCAGGCATCTATTACATAGAAGAGGAATATTGTTATAATTTAATTTGCATACTCTAATTTTGTAATATCACATGGTTTCTTGTGTGGTACTGGATTGTCATAATAAAAGACTCTAACACGAACTGTTTTTGGGATCTTGTATTGTGTACTTCTCCAAGTTATTCTGACATAAAAATGTGTCTCACCCAAAAAAAAAAAAAAAAAAAAGACATGAAAATGTGTACTGTTTCAGTTTCATTTTTCTACTTTCATTTCATATATCTCCTAATTGGATCACTAGTTTAATAACAATTTCATCCCACTCTTAGTTTAGTCCCATTTTCCAGCTAAAAGAAAAAAACCTTTACTCTGATATATAGCTTGTGGTAATTTCTTTTGGGTCTAAATCAAGTTCTATGGATGTGCAAGGCCATCAAATATGTCCACATATGATTTATTTATAAATTCATTTTAATACGCTTTTCCTTTTAAAAGCAAACAAAACAGAAATAGTCACCACCCTCTCTTCTTTTCGAGTAAGAAAAATTGGCTTATTCTCTGCCTCATTTGCCTTTCTTGCTCTATGGTACACTGCACACTCGTGAGTTTCCATTCATCTGATTGATTTATGCTACAAAGTCTTTTTTTGTGGCAGTACAGGTAAGATTCAATAATAAAGGGCCTTTTTGAGATTTTCACTTGTAGTTGTAGGTGTCCAACGTTTATTAAGAATATTGGTTAATACATTATCATAATGAAATGTGCTTGTAAATTATCTTTAATCTCAATGAGCTCATTCAAACCCATGACACTCCACATTGAGATTGGTCTAATTATGATGAATATATATATATATATATATATATATATATATGTATATAACTACGTACTTATCAGTGTATCTATGTTGACCGTTGACTATATACATCTTCTACAATTGTTGATACACAATACAATATGCTAGATAAAAGGTCATATAAATAGTAGTTTGGATCTAAGAAGCTAGATTAACTATCGAATGACCGTTTTTTAGCTAACAACACTTTTTTTATATTTTTATTTACACTTTCGCAATTTCATTTTTTGATATAGAGTGATTTGTTATATTATTAAAATATTAAATTAAATAATAAAATTTATTTGAAACAAAAAAATATAAAAAATAAGAAAAAAAATACATTCATAATTTCTCAATTTTTTTTCCCGAACTTAACTTTCGAAGGAAACAAGACAAACGTACCTCACGCTCTCTTCTCGTCAATTAATCAACATTGTTTTACTGTAATAAAGTAATGAAAATTGACTTCTCTATACCCTAGAAGCTATTTTACTCGGAAAAAATTATCTTCGGGAAACGTAAATAAGTATATCTATTAAAAAACATATATAATGCATGTTTTTTTTTTGAAAGAATATATAATGCATTTTATTGTTAAAAACTTAAGCAAATACTATACACACCTTCAAGATTAAGATACTCCATCCAATTACCAGTACTTCTACATTACCTTAATTAATTGACTTTCACCGTGTTGACTTGGGTCGTCATTAACAAATCAAATACGTTAGATTCAGTCTCTATCTTTTTCTTTTCCTTTTTTCACTTGAAATGAAACAAAAGTTGTTGAAGAGGTACAAGAGAAATTTGATAAGAAGTTTGATGGAACAAAATAACCGCTTAACAAATATTTTTAAGGGAAGTTGACCTTGCAATTATGTTGTTTGTGGAATAAATTATGACATTCGAGCAATTGAGATAATTATAACTTGCTTGCCCTTGAGGTTGTTATAACTTAAAATACATTCGGTCCACTTCGTATTGGGAAAAAAAAAAAAAAAAACCCTTCAATGGAAATTAAAATATACCCATTTGTAATTTTGGACCATGTAAATTTTACTTGTTATTTAGAGTCTAGAAAATTGGAAAATTAAGGTTATCAAGGGACAAGAAGGGTTGGACCACAAGTAAAAATGTGTTGAAAGCAAAGGGGCAACTATAGATTGAGAAGGACTGAAAATGATATGGCATCTCAAATTCAGAACCCGATTAGAAAAATGGGTTTTAGCTTAGCTTGCAAAAATCACAACAATCTAATCTACTATTGTCTTTTTTTTTTTTGGGGGGGTTTAGTTTAAGCTTGTTTTCATTAAACGACTTATTCAACCACAGCACTGTTTAGGAGGTCCTATCATGTAGGTTAGCAAATTCATTCGTATACTTCGTCATGAGGTATGACTTTCTATATACTCCCAGCAACGACACATTTTTTGTTGTTAATGTTAAATATAATTAGGAGTCACATAGTTTTGGACTATATTAAGTTTACGAGCTTTGCTGACTATATTAAGTTCACGAGCTTTGCTTCAACATTTTACTGTATTATGCTTGACAATGTATGATAAAGGACCAAAGGTGAAAGATATATACTAGTCCTGTGATAAATAAGAATGTTCTTGTTTTTTTCTTTTCACAATAAGAGAAATATCGGATAATCTAAAGAGTTAATAAGGAAAAAAGAAAGATAAGAAAATGAAAAATTGTGTAATTTGTATTTGGAATTTATAACTCAATGCCTGTCATCACCGTTCTCATTATTTTGTTATTAATTCACAATTATAACAACTAATATAGCTCCACGTGGTATCTTGACCACACTTGATTATTTCTTTTATGATACAAAACTGAACAAATATTTTTGTTTTTGATGGTTGAGGTGATGTGTACGACATTATAGCACCTTACCCACCCAGTGATTTGCATTCTATATTCCTATTATGGACTCGTGATAATGCCACTAAACAATTACCGACACCGAGTCATATATTGCCACTCAAAAAAGAAAAAGAAAGAACAAACTTAACTGTCATTTTATTTAATCAAAATATGAAATCCATTCACTGATCACATAATCAAATTACAAAAACTAGTCGATATGATAAACGAGTAACAAAATATCCATAAGCGTAAACAAATAATTGATAAAATCATTGGATTCTAATAAAAATCATGGAGAAAATACATAAATCAATATGGGGATACCACTAGAGTAATATGAGATATTCATTTTTGCTCTTTTTTTATTTTTATTTTTTATAAATGGGATTTAACTAATGTCCTTCGCTTATTACAAATTAAAAGAAAATATCTACTACTACCTAATCCTCACTCTAGTCGATTAGAAATAATAGGTTTTCACGCTTACCTATGATATAACTCAAATCTATGACTAAAATCCTAAATAATGGATGTTTTTACCACTTGAGTCAATTTACTTCGTCATTCATTTTTACTCTTTAAAATTACCTTTTATCATCGGAGTTAGTCCTTTAGATCGATAATACGACGGATTTTTTGTTAAAATCATTTTTTGGCATGACATAATCTTATAGATATGAAATTAGATCTTTAAAATTTAAAAGAAAAATATACAAAATTAGATAAAACTAATAAAAATTAATAAAACCTACACAAATATATAATCACATGGAATTGTAGTAAAAATCTAGAGAAGTAGATGTGGTAAAGTTGTAAAGAGTAAACGAGAATTTTCAAAGACGGGCAAAGATTTTTTTTCTTTTTTCACAAAGCGTGTCAGTATAAAGCCTAGCATAATCAAAAGAAAACACTCAACAAGTGCAAATGAGTCTATATTTGCTTAAAGAAAAGAGCAAAAAGTGTATCCATGTTCAGATAGCTCGATTAACTCACACGTAAAAGACCCATAAAAATGCATTCTAACGTAAACAAAATTAAGTTGTCCAAATCAGGACACACATGTTCATTACAAATGAATATTATGCCATTTACTTGTTACTTCACAATATCATTTGTAGTTTTAGTAGTACTATGATGTATTTGATCTAATTACCAGCAATTTTAACTCGTGATTTGTTGTCTAATTCTTGTTTCTTGTATTGTTAGACAAAAAATAGTTAATTCTTTAGCAACATCAAGAATTTAAATGAAAGAGTTTGGAAAATACTATAAAATGATCTTATCTTTCATAATTGTTTTTAAGAAACTCTATGTATTTTTGGAAATATGGAAAAATCTCTTTAAATCTGATTTTTTGTTACAAAAAATCTTATAATTTGCTTATTTTTCAAATTCGACCTCCTTATATCATCAAAATTAGAAAAATTAATAAAAAATGATAATTTCACCATTTATAAACTGTAAGTTTAAATTTAAAATAAATTTAACAATTGACTAGATTCCAAACAACTTTTTGATTTTTTAAATGACCTCACAAGTGATATAATAGTTTCTAAACAGTTATGTATATATCGAAACACAAAATGTGTGATATAATAGTTTCTAAACAGTTATGTATATATCGAAACACAAAATAAAAATATAGTATAAAGCGAAGTCTATTATCCATTAAGGATAATTTTATTATTTCTTATTAATTTTCTCAATTTAGTTTACAATGAGAAGACCGTATTTAAAAAATAGTCAAATTACAAAGCGTTTTGTAATAAAAAATCAAATTCAATAGAATTTTTTCATATTTCTTAAAATACAGGGATTTCATAAAAAAAAAAAAAAAAAAAAGATAATTTGATGAGTTAGACCCACTTGATAGTGGATTTTAAGTATTAGACCCTATTTAAAATTTTTGGTACAAATACACTTCTTATAAAAAATAGTAGTGTGTAAAGACCCCTATGCCCTATTTTAATGACATAAAAAATGATTTTTATTAGAAATTAAAATTTAACAAACAAAAAAAAAACTCCATTTTCTTCGTCTTCCTCTTCTTCGCCTGTTCATTTTCTTCACTCTCTTCCCTAACCGTCGCCACCAGTCACACCCATCGTCGTTGAACCAACCCTCCATAACTCTTTTCCTACAAGTTGTAGGGCCCTCACAAAGAGCATTGTCAAACTTTCTGCACTCATTTCGTTCTGCTCCGTTTTCGACCTTCCTATCTTAGGATTGTCTCAATGGGATAAATAATATACACGTAATTGGTCCAGCAAAATGACTTCCTACCTTAGGATTGTCTCAAGGGGATAAACAATATATACGTAATTGGTCCAGCAAAATGGCAGACGCACTTTTGCTGATAAAGGCAAAGAATTAATAAATATAAAAGTATGATATGAAACTTTTTCTTCTTTACATTGCATTTGACTTGCTCCAGATTTTATTTGTTTATTCATTTTGTTAGGCTTAACTTTAACTTATTTGAATAATAAGCATCATATTCCTCACTTTATCTAATAATTATTTGGAATTTGATACTATACTTTTCAATCTGTGTACTAATATTTGGATTTTCACGTTATATTCATCAGTCTATGTCGAAGCTATTTGGAATTTGAAAGACAAATTTTAAATTATCTTATTTGTCTAAGTATTTTGCTGCTATATTTTACATTTTTTTTCTTCCTGTTTTTACAAGAATCTTAGACTTGTCTATGGTTAGCATCATGGAACCCACCCTCCTCGAACTCACCCACTATAAACTGACTCCTTACTTAAAGCCACCCTCCAAAAAAATTATTTGAATATCACTCTACATTCACCGAATTGAGAACACAAAATGGGTAAAAAATCAAAAGCTAATAAAACACCAAAAAAAGCTTTAGTAGAAAAATACCAAATTATGCATAGGAAAAAAATGTTACTGACAATATGACTGGAAGTTAAAAGTTTGGAGCCTATAAACACTCTATCTCCACCTCAATCTAATGAGGAAATATACGAGACCCCAGAAAAAACATGAGCAGCATCTCCATCAGTATCGTGTTGCGATTTACTAGAGACAACACAATTGCTTCCAAGAATATACCAGAGAATTCAAAAGTAGTCTCGGCCCAAACATCTCCAAGTGAGATGTCGTTGGTAAAAGAAATACTACCTTTACCTTATGTGTCTCGTGGTCTACTTGTAAGTCTAATTATTATGTTTTAGTTCTAGTTATAGATTATATGTACATATTGATTATGAAACAATTATTGAGGAAAGTCATGATAATAAAGTTAATTATGCCAAGTTTTTTTCAAAACTAGATTGACATGAGTTGTAAGTCTTAATTGTTGTATTTTAATTGTAGTTTTTGGATTGAATTTTTTGATATGTTTGGCATGTGTATATTAATTGTGAATTGATTTTTGAGAAAAGTTACGATAATAGGGTGAATTACGCAAAATTTTATTTCAAAACTATATCGACATGGCTCAAGCATGCTAGACACTATATAATGTGGTCAAGCATAAAGCTCGATTATACTAGACACACTATCTAGAGTTGTATGTTTTGCTTAACAATACTATACTATACTAGACAGGTAGTCTAGCATGATCTAACAATGTATGGTAAGTTGTAATCATTCTTTGTAAATTTTTATTTCAGGTTATGTCGTATGACATTCCGAAGTTGAATCTAATCTTATGTAAGGACGAGCATTTTCCAGTAAGAGTCACAATTTTATCAAAAATGGAGGTACTAAAAAATATTAAAAAGCACTTGAATAAAGAGGATTTGGATACATTCAAAGTATCATGCTTTGGTCACCTTCTAGGATTGACAAAGCTTGCACAACAGAGTGAACAAATAATCTAATATTTATTTCTTAGATAGGTGGAATGTGCAAAGAAAAATGAGACATGGTACAATATTTGTGGGCAACCCCTTAGGTTCTTAATGCATAAATTTACAGTAATAATGGGTCTCAATTGTAGTGGCTCTTCGATTTCTAGTGAATTTTATGAATTGAAATTAAAGTACAAGTTGAAAAAAACTTATTTTGGGGAGAAAAAAATGTTTATTACATTAGAAAAATGGGAAAATAAGTTTTTTGAAATGGCAAAACCCACTGGTCGATTGAAGAAACTTAAAATTATATTCAGGAGAACCACAACCACTTGAGGTTCACACTAATTTATTGTTTAGAATGGGTTATTCTTACACAAGAAAGGAAAAATAGAATATAAGAGTTTCATTGGTATGGTTGAGGACTTTGATACTTTCAACAAATATCCATAGAGTCAAGAATCTTATTTACTCACAAATACCTATTTGAAGAAGGATTTAAAGGAAAACTCAATGAGTTATTATCCACAAAAAGAGGAAAAAAAAAAAAGAGAAGTTTCAAATTATCCTACACATTATATGGTTGTCCTTATGCTTTACAGGTTAGATGTTAAATAAACAAATTGAGGTATAAACTAATTAATTAGTTTATTTAATCCATTGATATGTTGTTTGTTATTTTTCTAGGTATGGGCATATGAGGCAATACCTTTAATTGGAAAATTGTATGCGAAATGCTTAGAAGGTGATCCCACCCTTCGTTGCCTTAAGTGGGAGGTGAATACGACACTAGTATATAAAGACATTGTTAGGAATCTAGAGAGGAGGAAGAATGTGAGTAAAATCATATATTTTATTTCTTTATATGTATTGGTTTTTAATCTAGACAATGTGTCTAGTATCTCGACATATATGTCTAGTGTACTAGACATAGTGTCAGATGGCTTTTTTTTTTTCCCCTAATTTAGTTTATTAATCATATATTTATGTTACAGCTTGAAGTGCAAAGCATCTTGCATGTTTTTGAGATTGAGTTGAGCCAACTTTATATGAAGAATTTTTCTTGTTATAAAGATGAAAGAGATGACATGATCGATGCATTTACCAAAAAATTAGAGGCAGTTGGACCTTGTAAGGAGGTGAAAAAAGATGAGTATATAGAAAAAGATGAAGAGTTGGAGAAAGATACGGAGGAAAAGAATCATGGTCGAGATTCCTTCTATAAAATAGAGCATCCTTCTAATGAAGCTAATGCCACCCCTCATCAACAGTCTAGTGACATTATAAAAAAATAGGTAGAGAGATAGCAGAGAGCTACGTAGTCACTTCATTATTCATATTACTAAAAACTTAATCATTTTCTTAGTCACTATCTTAACTTTTAAAATAATGAAAATATATCATCCATATTAAAATATTGAAAATATGGCATCCATATTACTAGAAACTTGGACACTTTATTATTTGTATTACTAGAAACTTAAATATTTTGTTGCTAGAAATGGTGGCTAGCTACTCGATACTGAAGTCTAGTAGAATTTTAAAATTTAGCAGAGCAGCTAGATATAGTATCTAGCCACTTAAAGGAAGGGTCGAGGAAGCTAGACATCGTATCTAGCCACTCGAAAAGACAGTTAAGCAAGCTAGACATGGTGTCTAGTCATTCAACACATAAGTCTAGTAGAATTATAAAATTCAACAGAGCTGTTAGACATCAAGTCTAGCCACTCGAAGGTACAGTCAAGCAAGCTAAACATATTATCTAGCTATTCGACACTGAAGTCTAGTAAAATTTATAATTCAGTAGAGCAGCTAGATATGGTGTCTAATGACTCAGAAGAACAGTCAAACAAGCTAGACATGGTATCTAGCCATTCGACCTCGAAGTCTAGTAGAATTTTAAAATTCAGCAAAATAACTAGACATGTTGTGTAGCTTCTCGATGGAATTGTCCTATAAATGTTACTCAATTCAATATAATTTGAAATATACATAATATATTATATATTAATATAATTCAAGTCCAACATTGGCATAATGATAAAAGAGATAATGATACTTAAGACATAATAGGAACATTTGTTGAGGCCGTGATTTTGGTAGAGTTTTTATACGAAGTTTTGTTATATCTATATATTCCACAATTTGGGTACTTTCTTTTCGTTTTTGATAAAGCATCAATAGATTTATTTATGCTTTCTTTCCTAGATTCTTCATTGGAGATTTTTCTCTTCTTGTTTCGAAACTCTCTAGTCGAAGTTTTTTTTTTTTTTTTTCGGTCCCCTACTTCGAGTCTTCTTCTCTAGTACAATGACAAGTATAGCTTTTATATTTTCTAGCACATCCTAATCTTTTTCTTGAGGTACAAGATACCATCCTCCAAAAGGTTATCTTATAAAAATTAGAGCATAGACTATACACATCTATACCTCGATGTTTCATTGTAGCTATAACGTGTGCACATGAAATCTTGTCAATGTCAAATACTCGACAGCTACAACTAAGTTCCTTAAGATTAGCAAGTCCATCAAGTACTTCATCTTTAACATTGAACTCAAACTAATTAATTAGATAACCTTCATATGGCATGACTATTCAAACTTTTCTTTGGTATTACTTTCTACCTTAACAGTAAGCAGTGATGTACATGCATTTGCTATTGTACGATGCTCGACCAACCACCTAGTGTGCTCCCAATTTCCTCTAATAAGTCAACTATTATCCAACCTCGAGATTGTTTTAAGGCTCTATTCAATGACTCTAAATTGCTACTGGTCATTATATTGTATTAATTATCTGGAAAATAAGCCCTTGACCAGTATTCAAATTTCTTACACTCGAGGTAACTTGCAACTCTTGGATGTTTATAAGCAAGATCAACAAACATAGTACTGAAATCTGATAACTTGTAAAGTTGAGCTATATTTTCAAACAAACATGTCAAACTAGTACTCTTAAAATTTGTCATAATATTTAACCCCAAGTGCCACATACAAACTCCATGGTGTGCAGATGTATACACTTTTTCAATTACAAATTTAATGTTTTTATGTCGATTTGAAACGAATACTAAATCACTGGTATTGGGTACTTGATCTCGTAACTTGGTCATAAACCATTTCTATGATACATTATTCTCAAAATCAATAACACTAATAGCGATAGGATAAATTTGAAAATTTCCATCCTATATGGTTGCAATAAGCAAAGTATCTCTAAACTCGGTTGTCAAAAATGTTCCATCTAAAGAGATTACTTTTCTCATATAACAAAAACCTCTAATTGATACTGCCAAAGATATAAATAAATATTGAACCATTTTTTTTTCATCGACTACAATTTTTGTATATGCACCCGGATTCATCTTTTGAAGCATGTATAAGTATGATGGGAGCTTAGTATAACTCATTTCTGGATCACCCCTAATAAGTTTATGTGCTCATTTTCTCGCATTCCAAGCCTTTCAATAACTAAATTTCACATTGAGACCAATACGTAAATCGTTGACTATTTAATGTGGACTTGGACCTACTTTCACGCCCTTGTATTTTTCTTTCAGATGATCTCTAATTATAGTACTAGTCGCTTGGCAGTGATGATTCTTACGTATTTCTAAAGAACAAGTATGCATACTTAAATGCTTATGAATAACAAAGAAATAGATGACTTCATTGAACGCATCCGCCTTTTGTAATTTAGGTTAACACAAATCAACACCATTAATGTCTTGGTTGATTTCTTCACTCTGAATTCGAAGTCCTTTCTTATAGCAAACATGTGTAATTTAGTCTTTAAATCCTTCTTATCAAGAAAATATTGACCAATAGTAAAGTAATCTTCTATAAGAGCAGATGATGTAGCTGAGTTTGAGGTGCTACCTGTTTCTGTCGCTTCATTATGTACATGTAGAGTCGTAGAAGTGCTTAACAGATGAGGTGAAAACAATTCTACACCAGCTATTGGTGAATTATCATTTTCTTAAGTGATAAGAGGTCTAGAAGCATTATTAGAAACAAAACTTATGTTCGCACTATTAAAGTAATCATCTTGAGAGAGATTTTTGTCAAATGGGACCTCCGAACTTACGGGACAAACATCATGCTTGATAAGAAGTTGTGCCTCTTCATTATTTGTAACATGGTTGTTGTGGTGGCGGTTGTAATCTTCATCATCGTCATAATTATCTCCATCATTATCGTCCTCATCACCATCACCACCACTACCATCATCCTCCTCCTCCTCGTCATCATCTTGGCCATAACTCTTATCATCGTTATTCTTCCTAAAATCTTCTATGTCATCAAGTTCTGGAACAAATGTTGCTTAAAAAACGATATTCTCAAATTTCCTTACCAGTGTCATACATAGTGGGATATTATCTTTCTTCTGCCAACAAATAAAAACCATAACATCTCTGTCATTTTTTACAGTTATTAGAGCAATGTCTATCGTTGTTTTTGGCTTATAACTCAATTCTACGTCAAAGCAACTGTGGTCAATTTCTATGCTTCTATATATCCTATCTAACAGCTTGTTAAAAGTTATGTTTGGTTCAATCATAATGCATTTTGATCGTTGCCTCTTTTCATTCTAATTCTATCAACCTTCATTCTTTTCTTATGCACCATCATATAATATGAGATGAGCGTTGATGACATGCTAAACAAGGTACAAAGTAAATAAGTAAATCTATATATAGGTAACAAAAAAATAGCAATCTTAATAACATAAATTTTTATTCAAGTCCCTAAACAAATATACACTTATTTTTAATGACTAATTATATGTTTTTATTACGGAGGCAAAATTGTCGAGTAAAAATTGTGAACTATAGAAAATAGCTCGATAATAAAGTCTAGTATGCTAGACAAGTATATCTAGAATGGTAGATAGATATGTCTAACATGGTCGAGTACTTAACATGAAGATGTTGATATACTACTCGACATCGATTCTAGCATGGTCAAGGTGTTGTCGAGCAATTAGATCGACATTGATTGTGACATTGCTCGACAATGTTTTCAAGTATTGTTTAGAATGTACGACATATTGAGTACTCGACAAGGTGTCTTACAATTTGATACGGAGTCTAGCAACTCGACACCCTTGTCTAGTCAGATCTAGGCATCTTCTTCAACCCAAATCATCGTCTTCTACAATTTTAAATGCTAGAAATGAACTTTCTAAGCTCAAAAATTATCCACAAACTTCATTTTTTTTTTACTATAGTCTTAATTCCTACTCAAAAGTATATTTGAATCTACTAATCATACAAAATCTAATAGAAAAAAATATATTTATGAGTGTTCTTTCAACTTACTTGATCTGAAGCTAGAAATTGGAAGGATGCTTGAGAAAAAAAAATGTGATTAGGAAGTTGACCACATTCTCCACTGTTAATGGGCGAAAATGAGCTAAATCTTTATATAAGTTAAAGTGTGATGGGAAGAAGAAAGAAAAAAATAACATGATGAGAAAATATGGATGAAGGACGAAGAAGATGAAAAAGACGAAAAAATTAAATAAATGAATTCTAATATTATCTCTAAGGGAATGATTATTTTCACAACAATATTTTAAATTAAGGGGTCTAAAGTCTAAAAAATTATCAATATGTGTCTATTTTCGTGAAATAACTTTATAAAAATCTATTATTCTGATCATCCTAAAAAAAAAATTATGAAATACAATGTCGTTTTACAAGGTTTTCACAATTTTTATGTTGTTCAAGAAAATATCTACCATTATTTTCATTTAAAAATAATTAAATATGAAAGTATCATCAAGCTTAATCTTTTAATTTTTGTTTTATTAGAGTGCTATTGTTCTCTACATTCGTCTATTAGTGGCCAGATTTGGTGGAACATATATAGCATGACATTAGATTTATGTAAGAGAGGATATAACACAACGCATGTGATACATGTATATGACGTTTAATTGGTCTTTGTCATGTAAATGCACATGCAAATAAACCCATAAGCATAAAGTTTGTAACCCATAAGAATAAAGTTTGTTGTATGTATCACTCGTTTGTCGTCTACTTACTATCCGCATGTAATTTTTCACGTGATAGTCAAATTTAATTTCCTATTTTTGTTAGGTTAATATATGTAGAATTTGGATAAGTTCGACTTTCTTTTTCTAAAAAAAAGAATTAATCTTAGATTTGGGTAACTTGCCATTAATGAATTCGTTGAAATTTGAGTAACTATTAATTTGTAAAATGGAGAGTCTTTGTTGACTGGGAATAATAATTTTGTAAATTGTGGCTCGGGATAAAGTGGGAATGATACATGTACTTGGCTTTTAAGATAAATGAGCAAGAGATAATTATAAAACTAAAAACTTGATCCAGGTTCCAGGATAAGAGTACGCCCACCGTGCATTCTACCTAATTATTAATAAATATGAAATTATATATATACTGTCATATAATATCTACTCATGTGTATAATATATCCTTTCTGTCTAAATAGATCTTTTATAATTATAATAATATTTAATTATATTGATAGTATATGGTACCGTTTCTACAATACACCCCCAATTTTTTTTTTTTTTGGTGTATCAATACACCCCTCTTGAAAATCTTAAGGCTTACAGGCCTCAGAAAGTAAAGTAAATAAATAAAGTTGGACACACTGGATTATACCCCATCTTCTTCCTCTTTTGTTAAAATTGTGTTTGTTCTTCCTTAACTTTTTTTTTTCACTTTTTTTATTTAACGGTCAAAATTCAAGTACCGAAAATCTCCAGCCCTAGGATCATTCCTCTTCGGCACAATCTGGTAGAAGAATAGATACATTATTTTACATAATACTTACAACAGCAACAATAACAAAACTCTATCTCTTTCTCCTCTCCGGTTTATCTCCGATTTTGGAGTTTTGGTGACTTTGATCCACCAATTTTGGAGGTAGGTTTTGGGCGAAGCACCATGTTTTTGATGGATTGTTTCTGTGGGGCTCTCGCATCATTGGGTTTATGGATTTTATGGAATTGAATTGGATGACGGATATTTATTTGTTGTATAATTGAAATTGAAAATGAATTTTTTGCACCATTTCTGTCAAGTGGTTTGTTTGTTTGCCTAGAAAATAAAGGAATATATAAGAAATTTTTCATTTTAAGTGTTTAATTTTAGATTTTGATTAATGTAGGATTACATGGTCGTTATTCTGACTTTTAAGCTGAATTTGTGTATAATGTTATATGAATTAAGATTTTGCCTAAACTTTTTGGTTTGTTATTCCCATTATTTTGTTGTTGGAGCTTCTAATTTATGAATTAGATTTGAATGAAGCTACTGGAAATGTTATAGATTGATAGGTTTGAACTCATTTTTGCTTCACTGGAATATACCCTATCTTCTTCGTTTATTAAAGTTGTCCATCTTCCTCAACTCTCATTTTTTGGAACTTTAACCAAAAAAAAAAAAAACAATCTTAATTGGGTAAAATCACGTGAAGTAGCATTCACAATAATTGTTGTGATCCTCAGTTTACGTCCAGTAAGAATTCTTAAAATGGGAGTGTATTGATACACCCAAAAATTGGGGGTATATTATAGAAAATATGGTACCAATTTTAACATATGACAATGTTATTTGATTTATTTAATTTTTTAAGAACAAATATTCTCAATTTTTATTTTTCAAATTTTAAATGGTTAGGATACTGCTCCAAAATGCTGAATTCTCGATCCCTCCTTCTTAAATGGGGAAATGAGGCAAGTATGTGTACATCAATTCGGTATTTTCCATGTGTACAGGGCACAAGATAATCATATCCACCTATTTGAAAACCCTAGTAGGAATATCATTTTAGGTGATGAGAGTAGTTTAATTTCATGGACAATATATATATATATATATATATATATATATATATATATATATATATCTATGTGTATATGGTTGCCAACTTAGTATGTTTTTTTTTTTGCCCATCGTAGGTATTTTTTTTTTGTTGTTGTAGTTATTAGATCATCATCTAATAGTGATCCAACGGTTATAATAAAGTGTATGAAAATACGTATATCATTAATGTTATTTTTTTCTCTTACTTTTTAATGAAAAAAAATATATAAGAAAAAATTTTATTGACCAAAATGATACCTATATATATATATATATATATATATATATATATATATATATATATATATATATATATTGCTCATTAATTTCATGGACAATATAGATCAGGGATCTTCCTAATAAGTATAAATCTTGATAGACCGAGACTCCTTCAATTGTGTTCAAACTTATTATAAGATATATGCATCTTTTAAAACAAAATAGAAGAAGTTGATTCATTCATATTTAGCAAGCAATTTAAACTTTGGGTCCAAATATATTCTTTATAGTTTTTGCTTTTTAAAAAATATGTTTTCATCATGAAACCTCTAATTTTGGGAAAAAAAAAGTTATAGTGATCAAAAGACAGTTTTCCTTAAGTGTATTGAAAAATAATCATTTTTAAGTATCTTTTTAAATTAGTAGAAATTTATTATGAATTTTTAATGCCTGATGTCTGATAACAAATTTATATTAATTTGCAAAGTGTTTCAAAATAGATCCTATTTTAAAATATTGAATGAGAAATGAAAATTAATAAATTAAATCATTTTTAATATAAAATTATAGAGAATTATCAATTTTGATCATCTTTTATAGCATATGATAAAAATGGACAAAATATAGTAATTTAAAAAATTCCTTATTCACCTTCTCCTCTTTAAAACTTGATATCGATCGAGTACATAGGTGAGCTCGGTCGAACATCCCAGTAGAGCACAGTCAAACTCCTCGGTTGAGCACGATTGAACACCTCGATCATGTATAGTTAACTCTAGTCGAATAAGATCGAGCATACAATCGAGCACGGTCGAGCATAGTGTTTAAGTAATTTTAGATGTGTGACATATCAATGAGGAGTAGTTTTGATAATATTTTTAAATAAGTCTATTTTTTTTTTATCATGAAGGTATTAGCAAACCACTCGGTATGAATACTATCGAAAAGCAAATATTACAAAGATGAAATTAAAAATTTACCTTAAATTTCAAGGAGTGAAATGTATTTCTGAGAATGCATGATTAAATTTTTAAAAATAAAAAACTAAATGGTAAATATTTGTAAGTTCCGCTTTAAATTTTTATTTTCTATATTTATATTTTAGGGTTTACGGCATAAATGGTCCTTAAAATATTCAATTTATGATAATTTGGTCCTCAAAATTTGAAATTATGGCAATTTAAGTCCTTAAAATTTTTAATTTGTAATAACTTGGTTATTAGACTATCTATATTGCAATTTGCTATTAAATTTCTGACAAAAAATACACGTGAGGAGCACGTTGTAGCATGTGAACAAGTATTTATAAGAAATAAACTGAACATTAGGATTTAGAGTGGATGAAAGATGTATTATTTGGATTTTTTAGGATTCATAAAGTTACAAATTTAGAAAAAAAATTTTCTGTAATTATTCTTTTTATGTTTAAAATTTCTAAATTACTTTTTAAATACACTTTCATATGTAACCACATATATTTTTGGTAAAAAAATTTAATAACAAATTATAATTTAGACAATTTAAGAATTGAATTGTTGTAAATAAAAAATTTCACAAAGTTAATTGTTACAATTGAAACTTTAAAACTATATATCTGGACCATTAATCCATTGTTTTAAAGTCTTGTAAGATGACATACATTATGGTCATAGTAGTTATATTTTCTTGAGATAAAAAGTTATATAGTAGTTGATACTTATATAAACAAATCTATATCCCCAACAAAATTATTACAGTTTCGAAAAGAAAAACATTATAATTACTTAATACCAGAAGAGAGTATTATATGATTACTTTTAGACCTATCATTGGAAAAATCCCTCAAACAATACCACAAGATGAATAGTAGAAAGAATACATTATTTTTTATTATAAAAAAGTACAAGTAATTAAAACTAGAGACAACAAAGAGAGAAGATAAATAACCGTTCCTTAATCCTTATCAAAGAATAAAAGAAAAGAGAGCAGTTGGAACCTTGGAAGTAAAAAAAAAAAAAGCATCGCCAAGAGAAAATATAACTAGAATTAATTATATATTGCTCCAATGAAAGAAATCATTATTTTTTTGCGCGTAGTGGAGAAATTAATTAAAAAAAAAATTTAGAACTGAAAAACTTAATTATTATTAACATAACGTCCCTCCAAAGATTCAACCCAAAACAAAAAGAAAAAGAAGAAACAACACAAAACCCAAAAGCCCCAACCCCAACTCTCTGAGACGACACTCTCATACGGTCTCTCAAATCACAAGCTTCACCTACTCTCTCTCTCTCTCTCTCTCTCTCTCTGAGAACCCACTAGCGTAATAGCCAGTCTGCTACGGAGAATGCCGAATCGGCCAAAAACCCATATCAGGAGTCGGCATTCTGGTTCAATTTATTGAATCTGGTTTCTGGGTTTCTTGGGGTTTATGGAGGAGAGAGCTCTGGGGTCTGTATCTAGGTGAAAGAGAAAAAACCCTTTTCTCCGTCGTGAGGCAATGTGAGGAGGAGAGGGCATTTTTTTGCGAACAGAGAGGGCCTATGATGGTGGCTGCCATTTCAGAAGCAGCTTCGACTACCGACCCACCAAACCCCAAGACCCCTTCTCCTCACCAACAGAACCAACAACCACAAAACCCATCAAGACCACCTCTCTTGCTGTCCGAGAAAAACAATGGCATCCTTCCCAGAAAGCCCAGAGGCAGACAAGTCTCTTCCAGGTACATGTCTCCTTCCCCCTCTTCTTCATCTACCTCCACTTCCACCACGACCACATCCTCCTCCTCTTCTGCTCCTCGGAGATGCCCATCTCCGTTGCTCTCACGCTCCACCAATTCCACGCTCGTTTCGACCCCCTTGCCCTCTTCCGCCGCGGCGCCGAAGCGGTCCCAATCGGCGGACCGGCGGCGTCCTGTGACGCCCCGGCCCACCACTACTCTCCTGGAGTCTAGACAAGGCAATGCTGGTGCGGAAGTCTCGGCGGCGACTAAGCTTTTGGTCACTTCGACGAGGAGTCTATCGGTTTCGTTCCAAGGTGAGGCCTTTTCTCTCCCGATTAGCAAGACTAAGACGGCTGCGACGCCGAGTTTGCGGAAGGCTACGCCGGAGCGGCGGCGGTCGACCCCATTGAGAGGGAAAGGCGGTGATGGAGGAGGAGATCAGGTGGAGAATTCCAAGCCGGGTGATCAGCATCGATGGCCGGCGAGAACCCGGCAAGGGAATTCGAATTCGGGTTCGAATCCGTTGTCAAGGAGTGTAGATTTTGGAGGGGATAGTAAGAAGCTCAATGGGTTCGGATCTGGGACTGTGGTTCGGGCACTGCAGCAATCCATGGTAGATGGGACAAGAAGGGCTTCCTTTGATGGAAGATTGAGCTTGGATTTGGGCAGTGCTGAGCTTTTGAAGGCAGTTCAGCAAATCCCAGATGCTAATTCAGTGAATGAATCTTCTGCGCCTTCCGATCTCACTGCTTCTGATACGGACAGTGTTTCTTCCGGTAGCACCTCAGGAATTCAAGACTGCGGTGGAGTTTCCAAGGGCCGAGCCGCGCCTCGTGGGATTGTGGTGTCAGCGAGGTTTTGGCAGGAGACGAATAGCCGTTTGAGGCGTTTGCAGGATCCGGGTTCGCCATTGTCGACCAGTCCGGTTTCCCGAATGGGAGCTCCGTCGAAGTTCGTTCAGTCGAAAAAGTTTAGTGATAACCCATTATCGTCTCCAAGGACGATGGCTTCCCCTATTAGAGGAGCCACTCGGCCTGCATCGCCAAGTAAACTATGGACGTCGTCATCATCACCATCTAGAGGGATTTCTAGTCCTTCCCGAGTGAGAAATGGAGTTTCTGCTCCCGTGAATAGTAGTTACTCATGTAGTACGCCGTCAATTCTCAGTTTTTCCGTTGATATTCGGAGGGGGAAGATGGGGGAGGATCGTATTGTTGATGCACACATGTTGAGACTTCTGTATAACCGTTATCTGCAATGGCGGTTTGTAAATGCTAGAGCAGATGCTACCTTCATGGTGCAGAAACTGAATGCAGAGGTACGGTTATTGTGGTATGCATTGTACTTTTGTATTAGTTGTTTGATTTTGCTGTGTTTTTCCTTGTCCTGCTTTCTTATAGCTAGTATAATCTTGGTTTTTGGCATGCTTTGGCTTGGTTTGTTCTCATGTTATCATTTTGAATGGTTATCATTTGTTCAAGGAGGGAATATTTCTTGTCTTGATTCTTCTTTGGTGAAGTTTATTGCACCCTCTTGTTCTGGTATAACTCGGGATATTTTGTTTATTACGTTTAACCTGATTTTGGGCCTTGAAAGCTCTGTAGTCAAGTTTAAATTGTAAGTATGCAATGGTACTTAGGACTTGTGCATTTTTGTGATTCTAATGGCTTTCCAGCATGTTCAGGATGAATCTTAAGTCAGGTTAAAGGTGTTATCCTCGAAACATGTTGAGTGGATGGAATAGAAAAGGGGAATCTCAACCCAATTCCTTAAGGCTTTTAGTTGATTATGGTAAACTAGTTGCTATGCAGTAGATACAAAATTAACTAGCAAAGCAGTAGACATAAAACTTTATCATAGAGTGGCCTTATCTGTGTAGATAAGACAAGGATGCTGTATCCTATTACTAAAGACTAGACAAATGATCTTGACTTGAACTGTTCTTTTCTGTTTCATCTATCTTCGTTTTTGCTTTGCACCTTTGATTTCTTGTACTTCGAGTAGAGGATTAGGAAATTTTCTAGTCTCATATTAATGGCTAAGGTCGTGTCTTCATTGCCTTTTAATATACGAAACTTACAATGCACATTACTGTCCTTAGTGCTTGTTTAAATTAAGGGAAACTTGATGCTTCCTTTTAGCGAAATGGTTCAGGGTTGTTGGTAAACCCAAATGGAGCAAGGATAGTTTGGTATTACTATGTTGCTTTAAGAATTCTGATTCTGAATAAGTTGGACGCAGAGGCTAAAAGTTCTAGCTTTTAGCTTCTTGAAAGAGTTGTGAAAAGATTCTTTGCCAATCACTTCTTAATCTTTTGTTCAAACAGTCTACTTCTAAAGTAGCTTATTAGCCAGTAGATTATGAAATAATCCGACACAAACTCGAGTTGTAGCTGAAATTATTTCCTAAACAAAATCAGGAGCTGTAAAAGAAATTCCAAGCTAGTCCCGAGTATCTGAACATTGATGAATTATGTAACATATTGCATAGGCATGTAATGTAGATGCAGATTAAGTACATATACAATGAATCTCTATTCGTGATGTTAATATATTACTCTGGACTGTTGAGTTCTTTTTTGAGTTTCTTTAGTTCCAAATGAAAATTAATTTTGGTTAAACTTTGGTAGTAGATGGGCTTGTAAATATGTCTTGACTTTGCCAAACATAGAAAGTTGGATTGAAATGTGGGAAGTTACAAATCAATTGACCTTCATACGTTCATTCTAGTTACCTCAGCGATTGATCTTATTTTATTTGATCTTTTGTCACACATGGAGCATGACCTGGTGTTTATGTTCATTGCGCTGGTGTATAATATGTGCCTCCGCTTTGTATCTTATATGTTTCAACATTTGCTTGAGATTTGCAAATGCTTATCGTTTGGGATCCAGAAAAGTTTTATTGGTACTGCATTCTATGGCTGCATTTGATGCGATGAAATAAGTTAGGTGCTATGAGCATTGTTGAGTGCAATGATCTAATTATATTTCTCTCTTTGGCACCAGAAAAATTTGTGGAATGCTTGGGTAACAATATCAGAGCTACGACATTCTGTCACACTAAAAAGGATCAAGCTACTATTGCTAAGGCAAAAATTGAAGCTGACGTCTATCATCAAGGGACAAGTATGATTCTAACATTTATATCTCTATGTCTAATCCTGCTTCTTTTATAGTAAGCACTTAGCTCCTGAAATACCCATCCTTTAGAAAATACCACTGTCCAAGTTATTTGAACTGAAGTAAAGAAGCAATAAACCATATTACTCAATATAAACCATATTAGTCAATCACTCTATTGGAGATATAGTTAGGACATAGTTCTTTTTGTGAGTAGAGACACTGTATCTTACCAATTATCTATGAAGAGTAAGTGGAAGTTTCTATATTTATGGCATCTTAGAACTAAAACAGCTATTGGTGTGTACAATATGTATTGGAACATGGCAATATATGAAAACTAGAACAATATCTTTACATGCTTGATACATGTTATTATAGTGTGAAAGTTTCTGTTATTGGAAAGGTGCTTAAGTTGCTAATTCTTTGTTCAATATGGTATCAGCTTAGTAAGCATTTTTCTTTTTGCATGATGAGTGATATGATTCTTTAATTTAGTTTGGCTAGCCACAA